>CM071932.1:44074509-44204133 GCA_016081115.2 Rehmannia glutinosa | reverse complement strand
AGGATTGAGAATGTTTGATTTTCTAATAATTGCTTGAAATTTTTTTAGTTGGTCTGTGACTTGTGTCGCTTGTCACTTGTGTCTTATTCTCAAATAAACTCATCGACTTTTTATAGTGATCTTTCAAAAATTTGCCCGTTGAAGAGATAGGCTTATTTTTGAAAGTCACTTGCGATCGTTAGCTTGTCTTGTTGCGAGTCCTTGGAATTGCCATTTCCTCGTATGAATTGTTCTTTCACCTTTTCGAGTTCTAACACGGTGTAGTGCTTCCCATTGGTTCATTCCTTTTGCACGCTCGGGATCGAGCACTCGAGAAAGGTGGTATGGAGATATTACTTGTTTAAGTAATTCTCTTGATTTCGTGCAACGGATCTTTTGATTATCTCGACTTGATTGCATTTCTTTGCTTTCCCAGGTGACTTAGAGTCGCCTTCCAATCATGGGTGACTCTTTTGTCACTTCAATTTGAGACTTGGCTTTTCTCGAGTTGACTTGATCGATACTCCACTGTTGCATCTCACCGCTTCTTGATAGAGTTCCGTCTACTCTTCTTTGCCATACTCGGTTGTCTCGCAATGAGTCTTCCTTCTAGTCTTGATTTGTCTTCTTGCATGTTAGGGCGTAGGCGACTTTAACTCGGCCTTGGCCAGCGCTCTATTTATTACAATGCATTTTACAACAAGAATTGGGGTGCCGACTTTCTATTCTAAGTTTTACATGGCATTCATCAAAATCTAAACAATAAATTTCCTAACAATTTCCCCCTTTTTGATGATGCCAAAACTTAAACCATTCAAAAATGCAAATAGCAAAGATACATACAGATAATGTATTGACATAAAATGTATGCTGAGTAATCAATCCTTTTATTGATCATAACATTCTTGTTCTTTTACACAATCATGTTTTACAAGGTGTATCGAGCACATATTTGTCTACACGAGAAAAATAAAGAATTTATAGCTTTATTTCGGAGAAGACTTACATTGTATGTATTTACATAATAAAATACACGAAGGGTTGGACAAAGAACATTTCATCTCCTTCATTGTCTCCTTCTTTCATCTTGTTCAAGATCTTCTTCTCTTCTTCTCTTTTTTCGTCATCATTTTGCCTTCTTTTTCTTTTCATATGCCTTCCTGGCGACTTCATCTCTTCTTAATCTTTCCTGTCTTTCCTCCCATAGCTGAGTTTGTCTCTTGTTTTCTTCTTCTAATCTTTTTGCATACTCGGCGTTACTTTTAGCCACTTGCAAATTTGCTACTTGGTCAAGCCCAGCCAAGTAGATCCCTCCTTTCTTTCCTGGATCCACGTATTCAATGTTTTGGGCGAGGCCAGGTAAAGCTTCTTCCTCCACCATCGCTTCTTCCTCTATCTCGGGCGATATCTTTGTCTTGGGGTCTTCTTTCTTTCTAGTGAGTGACCAGAGAGTGACCAGCAGAGTGATCGGTAGTAGTCTGCTGTCGTCGCCTTCTTCACATAACGTGAGACCCTTTTCCCAAAGACAAGTCCCAAGCTTGAGCCATAGACATATTTGCAAAGTATCCTTCGATTCGAGCGTTTTAAATTCATCAACGATCGTGGCTCTGTCCCGACATCCGAGATGGCATAAGTGTCTCTCTCTTTGGAATGCCTCCATGTTCTTTCAAGATGTTCATAACTCGGGCATCCATTCTTCCTTCCACTTCCTTCATCCCTGCTTCAATTGTTTTTCTCTTTTCACCATAGATATAGCGAGTGTTGGAGTGGCGAGTCACTGAGGAGTTTTCTTTGCGATAATGTCATTTGTGTGAGGACCCTGTTGGGGGTTTGTGCAATCATCAAGGTCACATCTGTCGATCCTTCCCCTCAACAAGCTTTCCTTTCTTTTGTTTCAACACTTCCTCGGTGACTTTCCTTCGCAATTTGCTTCGCCTTCTGCGCCTTTAGGTATTCCTCTTCCCCTTTTTGGCATCATCAAAGGAGAGAGGAATGCCTGGAAACAGACTTGCAAGCGGGAAGTCGAGCTGCCGATAGTTGAGTTTTGTCTCGAGTCCGCTGCCGCAGAGTATGCGATCAGACGAAATTCGGATCGAGTAGCGTTGGACTCTGTTTGAAATCGCTTCATCTCGGCCATGAGAAGGTGAATTTTGTATTCATGCTTTCTTCCAAACGTTGTAGATCACTCTTGTTTTGCTCACGCAGAGCCTTAATCTCGGCAATGTGAGCTTCATGCATGTGCTCAATATGTTCTCTCGGCTTCGTTTTTGCATCGGCATTTTCACTCTCCATACCAAAGAACTTGTTGAACAATGTCCTCAAGTATCTAACTTGTTCCACACGCATTGTTTTTCTTTGTTGCCACCATTCCCGATCCGGATTTGTTATGCCTCTTAAATCGCCAGTGAGATTGGCATCTCTGTTGTCGGTCGCATGTCCATAGAGGCACGATGCCTCTCCATCCGTTCAATCTCGTGAATAATGCCTTGAACACTTCGCGGACTTGGTGATTCTTCCGTTGCGGTGATGGCCATGCGGCGTCAAAATCATAATCGTTTGGAACAATGGTGCCGATGGAAAAATGGAGGCTGGTGCGTGGTAGCGTCGGCGTTCGTTTTCGACTCTTCATGGAGGTCGGGTACCTCCCAGGGAAAAAGAAAAAATTTATAAAGGATTCATCACCGCCAACCAGGATCATTCGGTGATGAGCGGTGCGCGTGAAGTTCTTTTAGGAATCGACCTGCTGCGACTTGAGGAGCTGCGTAGTGGACTCGGTTGTTGGGTTTTGTTGTGAAGTGGACCCGACTTTTTTGAGCCTAAGTTTGTCTCACGGCTTCGTTGGTCTCGGTGATTTTTCCAATTGAGTAGGCGGTCCTCGGCCTTATCGAAGCGTCATCGAACGATGATGAGATTTCCATTGGTGGCTCATCATCAAAATTAAAGGTTTGACGAGTAGTCTTGGGATCGACTTGCTCGTGCTTGGAACATCCGCATGGTGAGTCTTTTGGATGCATCGGGGATGACTCGGCCTTCTTCTTCGCCTTCCGATCCCGGAAAGGTTACATCCGGATTATCCTGGGAGTCATGAAGCGTGCTTATCTCCTTTTCGGATGGGTCGATGATAGCGGGAGGGATGTTCTCTACTTGACTTCTTTACCCCGGGAAGTCTCAACCTCCCGTGGGCCTTCATTACCTCCCATGATCTCAAGCTGCGAGGCTTAGTCCTCCCTTCCGACGAGTGTCACTGTCTTAGGGTCTCGTGGTGGCATCCATTGGAGTCTCAACCCCATGGATTGCACTTTCATTGCCCAGTGTTAACTCCCGTGGTACATTTCTTCCTCGTGCCTCGACCGCATCAAGCGTCATTAGCCTTCAGAGCGGTTGGCACCTCAGATTTGAGGCAACCGCCTCGAGCCGTTGATGACAACTTGTTGTTCGTTTAGTGTTTGTTCTTTTTCCACTTTGCCTCCTTGATTCGTTGTGGAGTCATCTGCAAAGATCCTCCGACCTTGCTGCGGTGGAGGGAGTTTTCCCCCTCGGTGGCGCACCGGTGAGTAACTTGAAATGGGGTCACTCGTCTCCGGACTCATTTATTGCTATTGAATGTTCAGCCATTGGGGCGGTGGTAAGACACCTTCAATAGGTGTTGGCTCGACCGGGTCCCCACTTTCCCGGTTTCATCGCCATGTCCCTTATTGCCTTCTTCCGAGTGAGTGGGAAGTGGTGGCAGCAACAACGATGATGGCGATTTCTTTGAACCACTCCCATTGGATCGATTTCGGTGTGTTCTGGAGGACTCTCCTGGTCCCTCCATCAATCTTTGCTCGTGAAGGATTCGGATTCATGCAATGCTTGCTGCATTTGCAACTCTTTACGTGGCGCGGCATTCTCCGGATCCTCATCAGCGTCGGAGAAGACATCAAGGAGAGGATGTGTGTGTTCGTGGTGCCGGAGATAGGACGGATGTTGGCCTTCTCACGTGCCTCGGCTTCCTCTCGCTTGCCTTTCTTTTTCCTTGTCCTTGAAGATCTGCATAATGTCATGCGGTTGTCTTCATCCGATCTTTGGAGCACAGTGGTTAGTCCAAGGAAGTTTAACGGTTCCTCTTCTTCTTCTATAAACTCGGGCCATTGGAACTGTTCCTTGATTTACTCAACTTCCATTTCCTCCACTCACGCGGCGATTTTGGATGTCGGATAAGGTGGAGATAGGATCATCACATCACTATCGGCTCTATCGCCTTCTTCTTGTGTTTCAATTTGTGTGGACTACGATTGCCTCTTTGATCGCCTTGACGAGACTTGGTTTTTTCATCAATTTCATTTGGAGACTCTACTTCTCCGGCCAGTCTCGTGTCTGCCGGTGAGTGGATGACTCTCGGCCGGTTTCTCAAGCTCGGAGTGCTTGATGATTCTTCTTCGTCTCCTAGTTTGTACGGAGGGATTTACGGTTCGAGACGGTTTCTTCGAGTCTAGGGGCGGCGGGGGCGTCTTGGTGTCTTTTCTCGAGGAGAGCTGGCCGTCTTGGCTTATCGAGTTCTCCTCCTTTTGACGATCGGAGAAGGTATTTGTGAGTCCTTCTCGGCCGGCGCTGCGAGGGCGGGAGACACGGCTGCGCAGGGCGGTGACTCTCGCTGCAGGGCGGTGAGTCTTCTTAGCACGTGCAGGGCGACTTTTCTTCTTAGCATTTGCGCAGGGCGGCTTTTCTTCTTGGGTGGAGAGGAAACAGTTGTATCTTGGTGGTGATTCCCCTCACTCGTGTCAACTCTCTTGGCATAGGCTCTCTTCTCGTGCGCCGAGAGAGGTTTGCTCTAAACATCCTCTTGTTAACATGGAATGCCTTCCCATGTCTAAGAGGGACTCCTTTCACCTCCATCACGGCCAATCACCGAGGCCATATCCTAGGGATCCTCCAAATGTGCCATCTTCCTTGAAGGATTTGTTCCTACGTTCGGCGAGTCCTTTGTAGACAAACTCGGCCCGATTTATTTTCTTTTCTGCGATGATTGCGGCCATTACAATCGGCTTTGCTTTTGTGATTGGTCAAAGCCGCCAAATTTGATGTCAATACATTTGGCAACTATGTCCAACGACTTGTGATAATCCTCCTTCAGCGATCTCTTGTTTCTTTGTGTACACTATTTTATCAAGATAGTCGGGCTTGGCTATTTCTTTCCAAGCATCGGCCAGGTTTACATCGCCTTCATGCACGTTAATTTCGATGCTCCTTCCTGCCGGTAGTGAGCAATGTTCACCAAATCCTCGCGAGATAGTCACCGCTTTCCGTGAACAGATGACTTTATTCCTTCATCGTGAATCTCAGCATTCACGTAGAATTGTGCGACCTCCTCCACATAGGTCATCGGATATTCTAACGTCAGAAATGGTTTCAGCCCGGTCGTTTCCAATTTTTCAGCGATTTTCTTCACTAGGGTGTCGTCGGACCCATGTTTCACCATTCCGTCGAAATCCACAGTAGACCCGGTGTGGATTTGCTTCCCTAATTTGACAAAGTCGTAGGTTGGTGCCATTTTTCAGGATTTTATCAAAGAAAAACTTAGAGATTGATTTGAAGATAGATTGGGTTTCGAGAGAATTTTTGCCTTTGCTTTTGAGAGAAAGAAATGAACAGTTTTGATAGTGTGAGAGAGAAACGGACGGAAATGGTTTAAGTATGGTTTATGAAAGGACGTGCGGGTGGTTTTTGAAATGTGATTGAAATCAACGGCTTAGATTTTGCACGCCTATTTAGCATTTAATGTCTCGTATTTAATGCGGCAAAGATTTATATCCAATCATAAGCTTGGTGTGCGGCTTTATGTCCGTACACATCATCATTATCCGACGTATTCCTTAAAAACATTCCCGCTTAGTCAAAACGATTGCGTTTTTGTCACTTTGCTCATAAGTGACTCGCTTATCCCTTAGTGATTTAACTCTACTTCTCACAGTTCCTTAGTGACTCAAACTATCGGTGACTTGGTATATTTGTCTTTCCGATACAACTAATTTACTTAGTCGATTTGTGAGTTGACTCTTTTTCCTTTTTGTGTTCCATTTCTTTTCTTTGAGTCTTCTCAATGTTAACTCACCAATTAACCCCAACTCATGCTTGAGTTCTTCAAATCTTGATTCACATAATGGTTTTGTGAAGATGTCGCCCGATTGTTTATCGGTTGAGATATATTCCAAGATGATGTCCTTCTTTTCAACATGATCTCTTATGAAGTGATATCGACATCAATGTGCTTTGTTCTTGAGTGCAAACACAGATTTTGAGTGATTGCAATTGCACTTGTGTTATCACACATGATTGGAATTTCTTTTTCCTCAACTTCATAGTCTCTCTTTCTTTGTCTCATCCATAGGACTTGGGCAACAACTTGTTTGCCCCGCAGCCTATGTATTCTCGTTTGTAGAGGTGGCTATTGAATTTTGCTTCTTGCTAAACCAGGAAATCACCTTTGTTTCCTAGCATTTGACATGTGCCTGAAGTGCTTTTTTTCATCAACTTTGCATCAAAGATAGTCGAGTCCGAATAGCCGATTAGCTTGAATCCACCTTCCTTTGGATACCATAAGCCAACTTCTTGACTTCCTTTCAAGTATCTCAATATTCTCTTAGTTGTTGTCATATGGCTCTCTTTTGGAGCAGATTGAAATCTTGCACATACACCTACAAAGACAAAGGTGATGTCCGGCCTTCTTTGTGAGATAGAGCAATGATCCAATAAGTGCTCAGTATCTAGTTTGATCTACGAGGTTTGCCATCCGCATCCATGTCCATTTTGGTGATGTATTCATTGGTATTTTTACGAGAAGACTTCTCCTCCATACCAAATTTCTTTATTAAATCTCGGTGTATTTTGTTTGACTTATGAAGGTTCCATCCTTCAATTGTTTCACTTGGAGTCCAAGGAAGAATGTCGACTCTCCCATCATGCTCATTTCAAATTTACTTTGCATGAGGTTTGAAAATTTTTCACCATGACTCTTTGTTTGTGGATCAAAAATGATGTCATCCACATATATTTGAACAAGCAAGATATACTCTTTTTGTCTTGAATTTTGAAAAGTGTTCTATCTACTTTTCCTTTTGTGAATCCATTTTCGGTTAGGAATTGTGACAAGGTATCATACCATGCTCGGGTGCCTGTTTCAATCCATACAAGGCTTTCTTGAGTTTGTATACCTTATCTCCAAGAGTCTTCGCTCAATTCATGGAGGTTGTTCAACATACACTTCTTCTTCCAATAAACCATTTAGGAATGCACTTTTTACATCCATTTGATATACAATGAAATTCTTGTGAGTGCATAGGCGCGGAAACATCCTTATAGCTTCCAATCTTGCTACGAGGGCAAATGTTTCATCAAAATCTATCCCTTCTTCTTGGCAATATCCTTTGGCTACTAATCTTGCTTTGTTTCTTACCACGTAACCTTCCTCGTTCATCTTGTTTACGAACACCCATTTAGTACCAATAACATTTTGATGTGTGGGTCTTTGAACTAATTCCCATACTTTATATTTCTTTCAAACCGATTGACTCTTCTTGCATAGCTTGAATCCAATGTGCGTCCAATGCTTGTAACACATCTTTGGGCTCTATTTGCGAGATGAAGCATGTGAACATAGCTTCTTGATGAGTTCGGATCTTGTTTTGACACCTTCTCTTATATCTCCAATGACAAGTTCGGTGGATGGTCTCTCGGCCATCTTACATCAAGGTTGGAGTAAGTTATTTGGATTGATCGTCTTGCAGTTTGTGTTGATGTGTTGACTCTTTCGTAATCACTTAGCCGCAAATTTTCCATTGTTTTGAGATTCACTATCTCATCTTCTTTCGAGTTTATAATTCCGGCTTGACTTGACAAAGGGACTCTTCTCGTATGGTTGGATGATTGACTTATTATCGGTGACTCTTCAATGTCTTCTCTATTTACATTTGGCTCATCGAATACCACATGAATGGATTCTTTCGCAACCATAGTCCTTTTGTTGAGTACTCTGAGGCTTTGCTTCAAATTTGAGTATCCTAGAAAGATACCTTCATCGACTTTAGCATCAAAAGCCTTTAGATTGTCTTTTCCATTGTTGTGGATGAAGCATTTACATCCAAATATTCGAAATATGCAACATTTGGTTTTCTTCCAGTCCAAATCTCATAGGGAGTCTTTGTCATTTGTCTGTTTATCATACATCTGTTTTGAGTGTAGCAAGTTGTGTTGATTGCTTCAGCCCAAAATCTTTTTGGTAACCCTGTTTGACTAACATGGTCCTTGCCGCTTCTTTGAGTGTTCTTCCTTCTCTCGCAACTCCATTCTGTTTGTGGAGTCCTTGCTGCGATAGTTCATGACCAATACCATTTTCGATGACAATCTTGAGTTATTATTCCATTGACAAACTCGGTTCCTCTGTCCGATCTTATTTTGATAATGGTTTGGCTCTTCTCGTTTTGAATCCTTTTCATCATTTGTGGTAGTTTTTGTAGAGTTTCTTTCTTCTTACACATGAATATTGTCCATGTATATCTTGAGTAGTCATCTACTACCACCAAAGTATATTTCTTTCCACTTATGCTAGGTTTCCTTTGGGCCAAATAGATCCATATGTAGCAGATGCAATATTCATGTTGAAGATGAACATGTCTTTTCTTTGAATGAAGATTTGATTTGTTTACCCTTCCGACATGCATCACATATACTTTCCTTCTTGTATATATCGAGTCCGGAAGTCCTTCCATAAGATTACTTCTTGCAAGCTTGTTAATCGTTTTGAAATTTAGGTGACTCGGCTTTTTTTTTGTGCCACAGCCAACTTGATTCAGCTGTGCTCTTTGCTAGTAGACAGGTGCTGGGTGTTGCAGTTGACCAATCCACGACATACATATTCTTCTGTCTACATCCTTGCAGCACAACTTCATTCGATTCAATATTCTTGATTTGGCATGTACCCATGTTAAATCCAACATTGTAACCCTTGTCACAGAGTTGACTGATGCTTAGCAGGTTGAAGTTGAGTCCTTCAACATATGCAACGTCTGTGATTTCTAATCCATTCCTCTTGATGGATCCAATGCCTCTTATTTCACCAGGAGCTTCATTTCCTCCAAATATGACTTTTGCTCCTTTAACTTCCTTGAATTTTGACAGATTTTTCTTGTTTCCTGTCATGTGTCTGGAACAGCCACTATCCATGTACCAGGTTCCTTGGCACTCAGCTGTTCCTTGAACCTGCAATCAATGCAATTAAGTTTTAGGTACCCATACTTGTATGCGGGTCTGAGGAGTTAGAATTGTAAGATGATCCAACCAACTTATAGCCAAATGATTTGACTCTAAGGGGTTGCCATTTATCATGCCATAATCATAATTAATCCTGGCAAATTGCTTGGGGGATTCTAGGTTCATACAATTTTGTCTCTTTTGTCTGTATGCCTGTGTATAATTTTTAGCAATCGCCTTCTTTGGGTAATTGTGGTGTCTCCGACGAGTGTAGTGTCTAGGTGCATGTGTGTCTTTGATGAAAGCTCTTATACTTTTGGAATGGCCTTTTTGAGTTGTAGGCCTTTGCCATTTGGGCTTGTATTCCATAAGTCTATCGATAGTTTACATTATTCCAATCGGCTTGGCTTGGATATTTTCTACCATTCCCATCATATGTATTTCTTTTATGGATTTTAAGGGTTTTGGTAGCTCGCTTCTTCTTTGCAGAGTATTTTACATTTGGAGTTTTTGAGGAACTCGGTGAATCTCTTCTCATTTTGTCCTTTCAAAGCGCACTCAACCGTTGCATTTTCCTTTTCCTTTATAACCAAGGCCAGTTTGCTTGTTATTGTGTTTTGGAGTGAATGTGTGTGCAGCATTTAGAGTTTTGGATTTTTCAGACTCTTCATGGCTTGAAGATCCTTTTTCCAAAATTACTTTTGAGGTTTGGCATAGCACAGAGGAATTAAATCCTAAGCCTGTCCTGTCTCCACATTCTCTTTGACTCAAAATAAGATCATCCAATGACTTAGATGCCTTAGTGAATGAGGTAATAACATTTTTGAGATCATTCTCCCTCTTCTCTATAGCAGCAATTTCTGCTATTAATTTAGCATTTTCAGCCTTTAAACTTTCATTCTCATCAGCTATTTGACTTAGAGTACTCAGCTCCTTAATCAGCTTTGAGTTTTGACTCTTGAGTAGGTTGTTTTCCTCATTTAATAGTGTGTGTGAGGATTTAATGTGTTCAAAATCTTTCATCATTTTTCCTAATGAATCATAAAGATCAGTGGGTGATGATGTGTGTGTGTCACAGTCACTATCACTAGAGTCTGAGTTTGATGAGTTAGAGTGTACCTCATCTTCTTGGTCAGGTTGATCCTGTTCCTTGGCCATCAAGCAGATCGGGCTTCTTCTTTGAGTCACTTGAGTAGTCGGCCTTCATCTGCTCTCAATCATTTGTCTCTCTTGACTTGGTTTGTTCAAAGTATTCTCTGCTGACCATCATTGCCTTTTTCTTTTCTTGTCTTCTTTCTCTCAAGACCTTTCTTTCTTCTTCATTCTGTATTTGTTAACTACAGGATATGAGCGATCAATGGCATAGTGACCTGGTTGTCTACGGTTCAAAGATAGATATTGACCTTTTGATGACTCTTTCCATTCTTGGATTGTCACCCTTTGATACTCAACTTTTTGATGATCTGTTCTCTTGGTTGGCCTATCTTCCCTTGATTTGGAGGAGCCGAGTGTCTTCGGAAGATTCGCCCTTTCCTCTCTTGTAGTTCTTATTGAAGAACTTGTTGAATCTTTTAACCATCGGGGCTATTTTTCTTCGGATCAATGACTTCTTTGACCTCGGCTCTCTTCCCATCTTTAACAATTAGAGCGACTATTTTGGGTACAACTGTCTCTTCCTGGTCTTTTCTTCTCGGTTCAAACTCGTAGGCTTTGAGGTCCGAGAATAATTCATGGTTGGATGTCTTTGATAGGTCCATGGAATATCTCGGTGCCATGACCTTCATTTCCCATTCAATTTGGAAGACTTTTTAGGATCTTCATACACATTTCCTTTTGTGTGTATTCCTTTCCAAGTGCGAGATAGCTCATTGGTGATTTACGTGAACCGAGCATCCGGTTGATCCAGGTTTTCTCCCGAGATCATTTTGAAGTTCTCAAATTTTCGACGACCACCGATAATTTGTTTTCTTTGATTTGCTCGAGCCTTCACAAATCAATGTTAGCTTGTCCCTGATTTCTTTAGCCGTTTTGCATGATTTGACTTTATTGAACATGGCTTTGTCAAGGTTTTGTAAAGGATGTCCTTGGCTACATTGTCCAGGTTGTATCTTTTTTGTCATCATTTGTCCATTCAGTTCTTGGTTTTTCAACCATGGTGTGCGGGAGCAACATCCTCTTTCCTCCTTCACCGCAACTCTTCTTTGTTTGTGTTCACCTTTAAGATTTGCAGAGGCCCATCTTCTATCACTATCCACATCTCATCATGTAATCTTTGATAGATGAGCTCGCATACGAATTTTCCAATCATCAAATTCTTCAATTGTGAACATAGGGATGCGTGTCAAATTTTCTTCCATGATAATAACTTTTTAATGATAGAAGGAGTTTTGAGAGTTTAAGTACTAAAGCGAGACTTTGAAAAGTTTGGAGATCTAGTTCAAGAACCGGTGCGGAGGGTTCAATGAACCAACCGCTCCGATACCACTTGTAGGTCCCAAGGGGTGTAAGTGTAAGGTTTAGAAGGGGGGTTGAATAAACCTTACCAAATTTTCGATTTAGTCCTTTTAAAATATACGAGTTGATACTACAGATGTGTCCTTGATGGATGATCAATTTAGTCAATCAAGAGTTAGCCTCTCATGAGACTCAATTGTTTGTTGATGGAATAACTCATTTGTTGGCTCTAAATTAACTCAATGTGGTTTTGTTTTTATTGGAAGACTTAACACCCTTAAGTTTGATTAAGCAAGGATTTAGTGCTTAGTTTAGTACTTATAAATTATCAAGTGGATAGCAAATATGTCGTGAGAATTAAACAATTAAGGTGCATAAATTAAAGTCTTTGAAATGTAAATGACACAATAAAATTTTATAGAGGTTCGAAGATGGGGTAATTCTTCTACTCCTCTCTTCTCCAACTCCTGGAGGAATCCACTAGGTAATGATCAAGTATACAAAGTGGTAACAGTCCGGAGATACAAGTCTTGATCACACACGGTGACTTGATCCTTTGGGACTCGATCCTGAGACGCCTTGATCACTCGGTGGCTTCTCGTGACGACTCGGCTTCTTCACAGGCATTTGCTTTGCTACTACTGACTCACTTGCTCAAGCTCTTTGGATTTGATCACGAAGCCCTCCAAAAGCTTAAGACTTGGTTCGATTTTGAACCTTCCTACAATCCTTCGTGGAATGTAGACCCCTTGATTTTTCAAGTATTTTCCTCTTCAACCGATTGAAGTTATCTTTCCTTCACAGGTGAGTGTTGGATTGATGTTCTTCGTAGTGTAGGCTTGAGGATTGAGAATGTTTGATTTTCTAATAATTGCTTGAATTTGTTTAGTTGGTCTGTGACTTGTGTCGCTTGTCACTTGTGTCTTATTCTCAAATAAACTCCTCGGCCTTTTATAGTGATCTTTCAAAAATTTGCCCGTTGAAGAGATAGGCTTATTTTGAAAGTCACTTTGATCGTTGGCTTGTCTTGTTGCGATCCTTGGAATTGCCATTTCCTCGTATGAATTGTTCTTTCACCTTTTCGAGAGTTCGACACGGTGTAGT
Source organism: Rehmannia glutinosa (assembly GCA_016081115.2). Taxonomy (NCBI): domain Eukaryota; kingdom Viridiplantae; phylum Streptophyta; class Magnoliopsida; order Lamiales; family Orobanchaceae; genus Rehmannia; species Rehmannia glutinosa. Next base: position 44,191,371 of record CM071932.1, on the reverse strand, counting down.
GCTTCCCATTGGTTCATTCCTTTTGCACGCTTCCTCGGGGTGAGCACTCGAGAAAGGTGGTATGGAGATATTACTTGTTTAAGTAATTCTCTTGATTTCGCGGCAACGGATCTTTTCTGATTATCTCGACTTATTGCATTTCTTTGCTTTCCCAGGTGACTTAGAGTCGACTTCCAATCATGGGTGACTCTTGTCACTTCAATTTGAGACTTGGCTTTTCTCGAGTTGACTTGACCGATACTCCACTCACCGCATCTCACCGCTTCTTCTTGATAGAGTTCCGTCTACTCTTCTTTGCCATACTCGGGTGTCTCGCAATGAGTCTTCCTTCTAGTCTTGATTGTCTTCTTGCATGTTAGGCGTAGGCGACTTTAACTCGGCTTGGCCACTCTATTTATTACAATGCATTTTACAACAAGAATTGGGGTGCCAACTTTCTATTCTAAGTTTTACATGGCATTCATCAAAATCTAAACAATAAATTTCCTAACAACTTGATACATAAAATTGACATGCAATACATAGATTATATATCTCAAGGGCTCATGATCAAAATTCTACATGCATTTTAATAAAACACCTAGAAGTTGGAAAGTATTTTTCCACCCACCTTAAATTGGAAAGTTGTGAAATAAAAAGGGAAAATTTCACAACTTTGGATGAGGTCACTTAGGTCAGCCCCTAAGTCAAGAAATATCAAAAATTTGGAGTTAGAAAAATGAGAGAAAAATTAAAGAGAAAAAGAAGGAGATAAGAAAATTGGAAAGACTACACTTTACCTTGTGTAGTAGGTGATTTGAAACTAGTTGAAGCTTCAAATTTGGAAATTTTGGTTCAACTCCAAAATCACCTAAGGTCAGCCCCTATTTCTGAAAAATGAAAAAGGGGTGTTAAAATTTGAAAAAATAGGAAGAAGAAGAAAGAAGGGTTCTAGTGTCCAATTCTTACCTTGTAGTCCAAATTTCTCTACTAGTTATTCTTCAAGTTTCACCACCATGCATGCATGTCTCCAAGTGGTCTTCTAAGTATCTCAAAATCAAAAATTCAAGCTATATTAAAAAGAGAAGGTGATGAGTAGTAAGAATTTAAGTTGAATTGAGGAGTGAAATTTCTTACCTTGAAATAGGGGTGTTCGAATTTTTGGTGTTTAAGTGGTAAGATTGTTTGTTTTGGTTTAGATGTTTGAAGAAAGAAAGTATGTTTGATGTTAGGAAGAAGATGTTCTTGAAGATATGAAGATGGGTTTGAAGATGTGAAGGACTTGTGTTTGAATATTTGAAGATGTGAAGAAGGGTACTTGAAGATATGAAGAACTTATGTTGAAGATTTGAAGATGTGAAGAGTTGGTGTTTGAAGGTTTGAAGATATGAATGAATTTTGTTTGAAGATTTGAAGATGTGAATGAATTTTAGAGAGAGGTTAGAGAGAAGGAGGATAATTAGCTTGAGAGACGAAGGTGTTGGATGAAAAATGAACAAATTTGTTCATTTTTTCCTCATGTGGCCGTCCACATGCTAGAGAGGAGAAAATTTTTGATTAATTTTGTGTCTTGTAATTTGTCTCTTGCATGGAGACAATTTGGTAGTCAAAGGTATGGGTCAAATTGGAATGTTGAGAGGAATAAGAAGAATGTTGGGAAGAATAGAATATGTTGGGGAATTTAATAATATAAAATTGAGGTATAAGATAATGTGTATAATGTTTGAATTAATGGTATAATTATACACAAGATGACTAATATAAGGTATAAGTGTACAAGAGTTGGATGATATTTCTACTCCAAAAATATCATCATGGTCGTCCATAATAAGGGCATATTGGTAATTCCATATATTTTTTTGTCCCAAATTTGATGATAATAGATGAAATATATCAATCTCCAAAATAATTAGTAGGGATGGCAATGGGCGGGGACGGGGCTGGTATGAGACATACCATCCCCGTCCCCGAATCTCATTTCAAATATCATCCCCGTACCATTCCCCATTTTGGGCATCTGGTACGGGGATGGGGAATCCCCGTTCGGGGAACGGGGTCCCCGTTTTGCATTTTTTAGTAAAAAAAATATTTTTTTACTTAAAATAATTAATAATTAAAATAGATAAAATATCATGAATCACTAACTAATCTTATAATAACTCCACAATATAAAATACTTTAACAAATTGAGTTAAATACAACAATTTTGAAATACAATATCTTGTAATTTTAAAAATTAAAAATTATTATAGTATAAAACACATAATTTTTAGGGTTTAATTTTACAATTTAATAAAATAAAAAATATAAACATAATTAATATTAATAATATATATGATATATATAAATATATATATATATATATATATATATATATATCGGTGAACGGGGACGGGGACGGGGAATCCCCGTTTCATCTAATCGGGGGCGGGGGCGGGGGCGGGGATGGGATGGGGGATATAAATACCATTCCCGTCCCATCCCCGGTTTCAGAAAAGCGGGGAATCCCCATCCCCGCTCCTATCCCCGAATTAATCGGGGATTCCCCATCCCAATTTATTTGGGTACCAACGGGGATGGTTCCCTGCGGGGATTTTGCCATCCCTAATAATTAGTGATTTCCTTGATCACTTATAAGTCTCATGATCACTTAATCTAAACCAAAATCTTAATTCTATACGGTAAAAGTCTCTAAAATAAATAGTCTCTTAAAATTCTTAGGTGACTAATAAATACAAAAATAGTAATAATGATCAATCAAGTGATCTTAAATGCAAAATAGAATTAATAAAGATCATGATCACAAGTAATAAATGAAATGAAATAAAATACAAAATATATATTATTATTAATAATTACCCGTCAAAGTGACGCGGTAAAATAGTCGATCAAATACATAGACGACAATAAGAATCAATTACATGCACGGAAAATCGGGGGCTTCACAATCATAATCTTTGGCTATATTAAAAAATATGATACTTTATCTAAAATAACCGATACTTTTTCTCATAAACTGTTACTTTAACTGAGGAAGTAAAACAGAAAAAAAAAAAAAAAGACAGCAGGTGGCTTTGACCCGCGGACCTGGTCAACAGGATCCGCGGGTGAATAGGATCCATCTTACGGATTTAGATCCGCAAAACGGTCCTACATGAATTTTTGCCTCCAACAAATAATCATAATTAACAAAAAAAAAACTAAAGATAATTAAATAAATAAAGTACATAGTATATTTGTCAAAGCTTGAAAGTATTATATTTACATTTAATTTGTAATATTAAATATTTATTCGAGATTATATATGATAATTATTATATAAGACTTGTTGAATGATATTGTATAAATGATAGATTTCTATATAAAGCAAAATGAACTTATATCTATGTATATATAAAGAGAGAGTCACTTATAAATAGTAATAAAAACTTTTTCCCCCATTTCACTTTTCTAAATCTAGAAAATGGTAAATTATTATTAAAAATAATATTGAACAATAAAAATAATAATTAAATTATGTCAACACTTGCAATAAAAAATGCTAAGATTTTGGGTAAGTTAAATAATTAAGGTAATATTATTTTGACAACTGGATTATACTTTTCAAATTTACCAAATTATAATTTCTTATTTTCAGTAAATCGGTTCATGGATAAGTTCTAATTATTAAGCTAAATTATTTTAAGAACTACTTTTATTCTTTCTTAATTTAAAAAAAATAGCATTAACTGTTTTCACATAAAAATTATTTAATGAATAAAATATTTAGAATAAATATAAATATTATTTGATAAGACTAACTAGATAATAATTAAAAAATTAAAATACAAACTAAATTAAATAAATTAAAAAACGAGCATATAATATCTAAATTATTTAGTAAATTTGAAATTATATAGTAATTCACTAAATTATATAAATAACTAAAAAATAATTAATAATTCTTGGCAAGTCTTAAAATCATATGATAAAATCTAAAAATTATTAAAATAAATTTAATAGTTACTATAATAAAAACTAAATCATTGGATAAATTCAAAAATAATCAAATAACATCTAAATTTTAAAAATTTTAAATTACTAAATAAATTTCAAGACTATTTAAATACATACAAAGCATGATATAAAATCTTAAGTTATTTAATACATCACCCTACCAAAATTTAAGAAATTGTAATTCCCGATTTTCACTAAATCTGTTTTTCACCTTAACATAATTTGTGTAACATAATTCTTAAACAAATATGCAACTTTTTTAATTTCTTAATTTAAACAATTAAAATTTATTATTTTGAGTAAATTAGATTTTCGTAGATTTTCACAAGTTTATAATTGGTAATGTTTTAAATATAATGTGAATATGGTTTCAATATTTACTAATTTCATATATTTTCCACAAAATTTATTATTTAATTTGTTAATTTCTTATGAAAACACACATAATTCTTGCTCGATACGTATACCCAAATATCTGATAGTTATGATATGAAAAATTCAAACAATATACTACACTATACGAATAGTACAATACAAATCATGAGAATAAAATAAAATTTTCAAAATCGACTTAAAAAGGTAAATAAATATAATAGAACACAAAATCAACACAAAATATATTTAAATTTAAATATTGATAAAAGAGATTTATATATATATATATATATATATATATATATTCAAATTTGCAATATATAGAGATTTTAGAAATAAAATAGATATACATATATATGGATTTGTAGAAATGAATGTGTATATACTTTGTTGGATATAACATAAATAAATAACAATCACATAAATAATTCTATTTATTTGTTCTATTATCTGGGTTACATTTATTTGTTAATCTCAAACAATAGAAAAATATTTTTCATCCATTTCGTTCGATCGGTTTTTCAATAATCATGATTTAAATATAATAATATTGTTATTGATAAATCAAATGACACTCTGATTTTATTTATTAAATTAACATATATAGTAATTTGTCGGTATCAATTTTAACTATGTTTTAATTTATCTACTTTAATTTAGTTGTAGAAAATTATAGTGAACATATAGTATTAAAGTTTTAGAAAACTCAACAAGTGTTTTTAATAGATGTATAAACTTACTTCAAATATATAATTGATTTATTTTTTTCTCATTTTTCTATATTATAAAATCAATTTGTGTTTTCTCATTTTTCCTAATTTTTAATTCATAGTTGGATATTTAACATGATATTTTGTAAGAATGTATTAAATTATTGTAAAAATTATTATTTAATAAATCCTACATTATTTTTTTCGGGTTAATACGTGTCAACTTGCACCCCTTTGTTCAGGACGGGACGGGTGTAAGTCTTGAGATGCCCGCCATGTCCCACCTCATTATAATTCTTATAATATATAGTTTTTTATTATTAAAACTATAAAATACTCTATTATATTGCACTCTGTGCATCGCACGGGTGATATACTAGTTGTATTAATAATATAGTTTTAATTAGTTTAGTAAGATTAATCACCTTAGTAGCAGGTAAAAACGTATAAATATCCAAAAATTTAGCCGCGCAAAAATAATACCAAGTGTAAAACAATGTCCAAAGAGCGTAAAAACATATTTTTTTATAAGAAATATGGACATTCTTTTGGAATTTCTCATTTTTCTAAGAGGAAATTACATAAAATATCCTTATTTTTCAACGATTCCCCAAATTACCAACACATTCCATTTATACCTTTTTTATTACTCGTTTACGGTCTTTTTTTAATTTTTCTCCTAAAATACGTTATGCGGTCTTTTCCTCTCCCAGACCATCATTTTTTTCTCTCTCTGTCTCATCACCTCGACTCTTGAGTTCCTTCTCGCGCTGCATGTCCGCCATTTTTGGTGAGCTTGTTTTGTGATTTCTGCAACTGCTTCATAAACTGCTCTGTGATCCTCTCGCAAAAACCGTCCCATGTAAACTGCTCTTTTTTTTTCGTGTGGTTTTTGGTGTCGAATTTTCATAATGTCTTCGAAGAAACCCCATTGTTCGTCTGAAAGTTGATAAAAAGTCTCAGGGTGGTTCAAGAGTTTTGAGGAGCGGGTTGAAATCTGAAGCCCTAGTTCTTGTATCTTCTAAAAAAAGGAAAATGAAACAAGGCGATGATGTTGGAAAATAAGTTGTCAAGGTTAAATCTCCCAAAAAGAAGGTTGTTGGGTTTAGAGGACTGGACGTTGGTGAGGTATGTTGTTTTCATTTTTATTTTACTGGTTATATTTTTTTATTATTTTACTGTTGTACAAGTTTTATTTCTTTTTTGTTTCTGTGTTGTTTCTTGTATGTTTCTATGCTATTGATCTGTTGTTTTTTTCACTTTTTAACTTTTATGTACAAGATGTGTTGTTTATTTCTTGTTTCTTGAGGTTTGAAGGAGAAGTTATCCCAGCCGCAATTGGATGCGTTTAGGCGCACCTGTTTCGGTTATTTTCTAGACATGCATGAAGTTGATTTCCAAAATCAACTAGTGCATTCGTTGTTGAAGAGCCAGGTTGTCCATTCGCGGAAGGATGAGATTCTGGTGTCGGTTTGTGGTAAAATTCTGAGGTTTGGTATTGGGGAGTTTGCCCTGGTGACGGGGCTAAAGTGTGCTGGGAAAAGGCCCGCTGTTCGTGGGGATGGTATTACTTCTGAGTTCTATCAGAAGTATTTTTCTGGCTCAATGAAATTCTCTAGGCAGTCTATTGAGGAGTGTTTTAGATTACAAGTTTGGGGGGGAAATGATGATGATGCCTTGAAGATGGCTTTGTTGTATTTTTTGCATTTTTTTCTGTTTTCTTCTAGTGGAACTTCTGTTAACATGGAATTTTTGATTTAGTTGATAGTGAAGATTTTAACTCCTATCCTGGGGAAGGGATTTATTTGAACTTACAATCGAGAAGGCGAGGGAACAAGTGCTCAGAGGAAGCGACCTCGGGATGAGGACTTGAAGCATTACTGTTAAACGCACCAAATTTCTGAGAATTAAAGGCTTTTCTCTCGCTTTCCAGATATGGTTTTACGAATGTTGTTGAAGTGAACAATAAAATTTGCAAATCCGTATTGGGCGCAGTATCCCTTGGATTCTGAATTGGGGTTGTCCGTTGTCGGATAGAGATAAGAATTTGAGATCAGATGATCTCGATATGATGATTTTCAACTGTTCTGCAGAACATGTAATACATTTTAGTTTTTTTTGTTTCTCTTTTGTTTCATAATTGTTTCATATATGTTTATGTGTTGTTTCTGACCTTTTGTTTTTGTTTGTTTCCCCTTTTGTTTTAGTTGAAGTTGATGAATATTTGGCCATCAGATGAAGATAGGTTGCAGCTGGATATTGGAACCTTTTTTGATGTGTCCAAGTACTCATTTGATTCTGTTGATGGTGATTATGTTATTGGTAATCGGAAGAGGAATGAGTCGGATGTCGAGTTGGGATCGAAGTACACGTTGAAGGATGTTGTTTGGAGGCAGGATAAGTTGGCCAAGGAGTTGAAGGTTTTCAAGAACTCCGTTAATAAAATCTTGGAAGAGCAGTTTAAAACTGTTCTGTCTGAGTTGTCTGCGATCAAGGGGAAACTTCAGGTAACCTTACTTGTGTTTGTCTACCTTGTGTTTCATTGTTTTTCTTTTGTGTTTGTTGCTTATTTATTTCGATTTATAATGCTTTTCAATTTTTCTTTTTAGGCTGGTGATGGGTTGGATCAAGCTGACAAGGTTGTTGGGGCGGAAGATGATAAAATGTCGTCAGCGTCGGCTTCAGAGTCCGAGAAGGAGTCTATGGAAGTGGAGGTGCAACGTGTTAAAACTCATGTTGTACCATTTTCCAAGGATGTTGTTGACCCTGGTTTGGAAAGGACTGAGGTAACCAGTATTCCCCTGTCTGGCGGACAGGTTGAAAAAAAATCAGATGCTTTTGAAGGTGGCAACATTGGTGGTGTTGTCGGGATTGAGTCTGTTGCTGAAGGAAAGGTAAATGAGGGTGAGGGAATTGGTGTTGGCGGGGAAGGTGATTTGTTGATGGATAAAGGTGATGATAACGATGGTGAGGGGCTTGCTGTGAGCGGGTTGATGGAGTTTGCAGAAAATACCGAGAATATTCCGTTTGATACAAGTAATGTTCCAGAAGAGGTTGGGGTTGAATATCAGGGCGTGAATGTTCATGCTGAACATGGATTTACTGGCTCTCAAGAATTTGATGATCTCACCCAATCTCAGTTTGATTCCATTGTTAATGCAAAGAACTCAAGTCATTCTTTGGAATGGTTGGTTCCTAATATTTTTGCCTCTAGTTTGTTTCTTGACATTGAATTTGTCATTTATATTTTGTTTATTACAGTTTTGTATCTTTTTCTATTGCAGACTGGTGTCAAGGGGTCGGATGCATCACCTGTCAAAACCCCTGAATCCCCTGTTGCTAAGAGGGTTTCAAAGCCCTCTGTTGCTGTCAGAAGTACTTTCACCACTGTCTTTGAATCGTCCTGGTGATTTGAGTAGGAAACTAGTTGTGGGTTTTTAGTTGGGGACATTGATTTGGAATCGACCCCTCAGAGAAAGATGCACCCCTGGATGATGGCAAGAAGCAGCCTGTAGTGTTGGTTAATGGAAGGTGTCCATTGGATGATAGCCTTGGTGAAGGCTATAATGGTTTGGAAGATTTAAATGGTGGTCTGAGTGACTGACTTTCAGAAGGTTTTGTTTCTCAAGGGTAAGATTTTTCTATTATGTTTTGGCAATGATTACGAAATATTATTGTAATTTTTTAAATTATTTTTGTTTTAGGCCGAAACGTTACTCAAAAGAGGATGACAAGATTGATCCCTCATTGAAGCTTGGCGTATGCGAGGTCAAGCAAAAATCATGGTTTCACAGCTTTTACTATGTGGATGAGTACCTGTCTTCTTCAGTAAGTTATTATTTTTTTAGTTTCTGTTTTTGTATTTTTGTTTCTGTGTTCTTACTCTTTGTTTTGGTTGATTTTCAACATATGGATGTGTTGTTCTATTACTTACGGAAGAAGTATCTGTACGGGAATTGTGCTGTGAAATTTACTACCATGGACCTGATCTTTGATAGATGCATCTAGAGTATCCACAGCCGGTTCACCCATGTCAACAAGAGGAAGAAGAAAAATTTTGACACTTCTATGATTCACTTGAATACTTCTGTGGTTGACTACATTATGGGTTTTGATATTGGGCCGTGGAAGACCGTGGGTCCGAGGTTGATCATGTCTTGTTTCCGATTCACCGCTGCGTCGACATGGAACACCGGATCTAGGGAGGCCGAGCTTTCAAAAAGAGGGTTATTTATCCGTACAATTCCCGTGGACTCTGGGACTCTGTTAAAATAGCTAGAAAGCTATTGAAGCCTACAAACGTCTTTGTTGCCCCATTTTCTTTCAATGGTTGCATTCTACGAAGAGCGCCAGGACATTGCTCTTGGTTCTGGCCCTTACTCTGGTGACATTAACGGTCCATTCAAGGTTTTGGTTGTTAGGAAAATTCCTGTTCAACTGAAAAAGTAATATTCTTGTCTATGTCCTATTTTATTTCTTTTTTATTTTTTATTTGTTTTTATATTATGTTTTTAACTTTGTCCCCCACCCCTTTTTGTTAGTGATTGCGGAGTATTCGTAGCTTGCTATGCAGAGTATTTCATCTCTGGGAAGGAAATGTCGGTGGAAGACTTTGACATTGAAAAAGAAAGGATGAGGTATAGTCATTTGTTATACAATCACGCAAGGCTTAAGCAGCAGAACGGAGATGAAGGACGGTGACATTGAAATCATCCCCCACTCCCTAATGAAGCGAGGACATTCTTTGTTGAAGAAGAATTCTTAATGATATTTGTGTTATGGCCACATCGAACAATATGCTTTTTATTTTTATTTTAATGCTTTGATAGTATGATTATTTTGTTACTGTCTATATATTTGTAGTTAGTTTATTTAGTATTTTTGAAGTATCTATGTGTGAGAATCTGAATGACTACGATGTTTTGTGGAACATTTTGTATGATTTTGTTTTTGGCATTCATGGGTGTTTGCAAGGTTTTAGTTTTCTAATTTTTGTATGCTTGTTTTTTGTGTTTTACAGGATGTGCGAATGCAAAGATATCTCGAAACATATAAGAAACATATAAGAAACAAGAAAGCAACATGAATGAGTTTTTATTGAAACAATCGTGTTCTTTCCATTGTATTAATCTGTCTTGCTTGACATGTATGTAAACAATGGAATGTGTTCATATTAAATGCATCTTGTTTTTGGTTGATTCATGCATGTCTGTCTATTGTGTCCATGCTACCCACACCTTCCGCATTTATTTTTGAAGATTTTCTCCCAAGCTGCCTTGTGTCTTCTTTTCTTTGGCCTTCCGATTTGGCCTTGCCTTCCCGGTGGAAGGGTCCACATTGTTTCAATTTTGGTGTCGATATCGATTATCCTCATGCGCAGGATTGGATACATCTGTTCCGAATAAGTGGCTTCCATTGTTTCCTTCATGTAGTATGCCGAAAGCAAGATCTTGATACAGATCTTTATTCAATTCTTTTTTTAATATATATAGCATGTGGACAAGGAATTTCATCCATTTGGAACCTGTTGCATGTGCAAGTCCTTTTCTCAAGGTCCACAACAAATATTTTCTCTGATTCTGTGACTTTAAAGAGAAAATCATTTGATCTTTTCACCTGGAAAAAAAAATGAAACATCAGTGAAACAATTTTGAAACAATGTTCTATTTCAGATTTGTAGTAAATTACCCTTAAATTTAGGCAAATGGTGTAGTTTTTCCTCATGTACTCTTCAACTATTTTTGTCATTCTTGTAAATGTTGATCTTGCTTCGTTTCGATGCATGCATGTCCAATCTTGAACTAACGATCTAATGTACTCGAGCAATGTTGTTACAGGTAGGTGTCTCCCGCTACGCTTTCGATTCAACGACTCTGCAATGTTGGATGTCATGAGAAAGTACCTTTTTTGTTACGACTTAAAGTCTGCAATGGCGTCCATTTCTCGTATCCAATGGCGGACAAGTAAGGTATGATTTTGCTGTTCACTCTATCCGGTCTGCGGACATTTGTTTTTCAAATTTCCCCTTCGTGTAGGCTTTTTCTTTGCTTTGCTATGAATGATTCCCTTATTTCGTTGCTTTTCTTTTTGAAGTTTGCCTTCAAATTATTTAGAGATGATACATGCGATCCATGGGATACTTCAGGATACACCTAATCATTAAAATAATGTTTTTTTTCTTTATCAGAATGTTTTTGACTGAAAATATTTTTGAAATCTCTATGTGAAACATTAAAGAAACATATATGAAACATAACTTCAGCAAATATTTTATAATTTGTACCTCATTTATTGATGTTTCTATGCTGATATGCATGTCTGATACTACGCACATGCTTTCCCTGAGACCAAAAGTTTTTCTGAACTTTGTTAAAAACCATACCCAAGATCTATCATTTTCAGAGTCCACTATTGCAAACGCCAATGGGAAAATTCTCCCATTCCCGTCATGCGTGCATGCAGACAACAACCACTGGCCTACAATGTTTCCATCCATTTATTGATGCATTTATAGCCATGAACAAGAATAGGAATGTGTTATCGTCCTTCCTTACTAATTCAGTAATTGATCCCGGATTTGTTTTCTCCAACATGTAAAGATAAGCTGGTAGTTTCTGATAAGATTCATCCGCCTCCCCTTATTATTTCGAGTGCTTTCTCTTTTGATCTCCAAGCTTTTCTATAGTCGAGACTTATTCCATGCTCATCCTTCATGTCTCTTATTATATCATTCTTTGTGTACGGTACTTTGTTTTGATGTTGTTTAGATACTTTGATTTGATAATGTGTCCAACCATTTTTGTAGCTTGTCTCTCGTCATTCATTCTCTTATCGGCGGACAAGTATGGGTTTGTCGTATTTTCTTACTATGAACTTGGTTGTCCTTGTTCTTGATGATGCTTTCAAGTGCCAATTGCAATTTTGATCCAGGCACTTTATATGGTATTGCTTGTTGTAGGATTTATTGACCTTATCTTTCGAAGTGATTTTTCAAAGTGCAAAAGAGCCGATGTGTTTGATCACTCGTCCTTGTTGTTGTAAACATTCCCTATTTGGATTTGTTCTTCACAGTTAATATATTCTTGGACTTGCATTGTTTCTTGAACCACATTCTGCTGGCCGATTAGGTTTGCATAGTCGACGTAGTCGATGAGGTTTTTGTCCCATATTTTCCATTGTTGAGCTCTCTTCGATATCTATTCATTGGTCCCCTCCATCGCATTTTGATGCGCTGCTTTCTTGCAAGCTTGTATCTTTTGATTTCAAGAGTAGTTGGTTTTCTCAATTAACTAGTGGTCAATGCACGTGAGAGGAAACTTCATCCAATCTTCTTCTTTGCTTTTTACTTCCAAATAGAACTTCAGGTTGAAGTCATTTTCAATCTTTAATGGTGGCAGAGATTCTCTCAATTTGTACTTAATATGTATTCTTTCCTCATCTCTGCTGACCTATAATTGTTGTTCTAAAATTTCATGCAGCGTGCTGAAAGTGCAATCCATTGGAATCAGAATCCCCGTTATCTCGAAGTTGATATAATCGGCGTTGTCTGTCCATTCCCCCTTGTGGTATACTACTGTTGGCACTTTATCCATGGTACTGTATAATTTTATACTATTTGAAACATGAATGAAACATAGTTGAAACAAAGATGAAACAATCCCCATGCACAGGGGAAGCAATGTGCTTCCCATGCAGAATTTATGCTCTTTTGAAACAATAATGAAACAATAACGAAACAACTTTGAAACAATTATCTAACTAATTGCATGTAATTTTTTGAGATCCAGACATTTTGATGGTGTAGATTTTCATGACAATCAAACTTTTTAGGATTTTGTATCAGTTTCGAACAAAATAAGCATTTTATAATATCGAATTAGTCATTTTGATCAAATTTTGTATTTGCAAATTTGATGTACAATCTCAATTTGATCTGATGCATATATATCTGTTCAATTATAATTTTGCATGTGGAAATAGATGCGCAGTGATGTGAACAATAGGTTTTTAGAGTAATTAATTAATGTTTTTTCGAGATTGGTGTTTTGTACCTTGTTTTTTTGTTCTGTTTTCTTCTTTATTTTACTAATTTGGACTTTGATTCTTCTTCCTTTGCTAGCTCAGTCGTATTGTTTGCTTTTCTTCTTCGGAAAGTGTCTGCGCACTTGGTTGCGGCTGCTACGTTGTGGATCTGCAAGTCTGTTTTTGGTGGTTGTCAGCGTATAGTTTGGTAATCTGATGGGTTTTGAGCGTATTTGTTGGTAAGTAGAATGCGGCAGCGTATTGTTAGGTAATTTTGTTATAATTCTAGTATTTTGCAGGAACCGGTCTAAAATAGGTGGGTATTTCTGTCATTGTCCCTTTTTCTAAATGATGAAATTGGTCAAACCCAACAGCAGCATGGATCAATTGCTAGCATTGAGTTGAGTATAATAGATACCCAATCAAGCCCAATCATCACTGGGCTGCACCATTGTAGGCCCATTATATGTTACAATCCCCAGTGAGGCCCGAATTGCAATCCATCCATATCCATACTGTTTAAAAAAGCCCATAACATTCCTCCTCCTATAAATGAGCGATGCCCTAAGAGCAGAAATACACGCTGCACAAAACGGTTTCCACCTGCTGGGGTTGAGGTATTTTTGAATTTTGATTCAGTAGAAGAAGCAATAATGCTGCTTCTCTTTGAAACCCCTGCGGGTTTTGCCCTTTTCAAAGTCTTGGATGAAGGAAAGCTTTCAAAAGTTGAGGTATTTTTTTTTGTCTCCCTTTCCTTTACTTATTTTTGTTAATTCTGTTTCTTAGTTAGCTTGAGTTCGTTTTGTAATTTTTTTTTCTACGTTCTGATTCTCTTTTCATTTATTGTGTGTACTTGCAGGACTTGGGGAAGGAGTTCTCCACTCCTGACTCTGCTAGACAGGTGTTGCTTCTAAATTCAGTTTTTTTTTTTTTTTTTTTAATTTGTGCTGCCTTTGCGTTTTGAATTGAAGTGTATGCATGTTAGATTGAGGACCGCAAATGAGTTTCATTCAATGTAAACTAGTATGGCTGACGATTTAGTTTAGGTCCTTCGTGATATCTGTGCTACACGGTATTGTCCACGGTCTAAAGTAGAGTATTTGTACTGAGATCACCTCCTGTGTATGAGGGCGACTTATGATGTCCATCATTTTTTTTATCTGTTTTTTGGGCGGGGGAGGGGTTACATATTACACCAAAAATGGTGTAAATTTCATTAAATAATCGAAAAGTAAAAAAAATAGCAAAGTAATACAAGTTATTTTCTTTAAGAAGTTGAAGTCGTGGGAATTTTTTATTTTGTGCTTGAGGGAAGTCGTTTTCTCATCAGAAAAATTCAGTTTTTAAAGAAAGAAAAATGACGTTTTCTATAATATCAAAAGAAGTAATACTAAAACAATTACAAGGCTACTTAAAGCATCAGCTTTCTTGCTGAGGGCTGCAACTTTAATCAGCACTTCAGTTGTGTGTCTGGACCTGGTGAAGAAATGAGGATAGGTGAAACATAATTTATACAGGCTCAGCTGAAAAATTAGAATGATGAATTAAATATATATATCTAAAATTCCAGCAGCCGGAGCATTTGATTAGAGTTGCACAATTAGTACTGTTGTTTCTCTTGACCAGATGATACAATTTTAATTTTTTAATGCTGCTGATTTAGCAGATTTTGACATGATACGTATTTTTAATTTTACTAAAGTTGCTGCATCAAGAAGTTAATCTCTTTTTTCTTTTCGTGAATCTAAAGTTGTTCTTTGGAAACAAGTTTAGTGAGATTAAATGTCTTTCAAAATTTTGAAAATGAGGTCCCCACCGAAAAAACCACTTACATTGCTTTGCTAAGTTCTTTACTTTTGCATTTTTGTGTTAAGTTTGCCCCATTTTTATGGTTAACTGGTAAAATTCCATCTATAGGGATTAAGTGGCCACATGCTTTGACCCATTTGAGAGAACATATTCAATTTGCCTTGTGCCAAGGCTAAACATAAAACCATGCTTTAACTAAACTTATACAGAAATATATATTTTAAGTTTTAAACTTGAAGCATGGCTTAATTCAACTATTATGAGCACTTGCTAAATCCAGCTTATGAACGAAATTGTGGGGTTGTTTTATGGATTAAGTAATTGCTTAATGTTTAGTATCTTTGATGGTTTCTGGACTCTGTGATCACATGTTTTCATTATCATCACTGGCTTTGAAGTTGGTGAATATTGTTTCCAAAAACATGATCATAGACTTGAATCAACAAGAGAAATGTCAATACAAGCATAAATAGACAAAATTTTCAACAACAGGTGAGTCTTAGATAACGTGATTCTGATTCCTGTATTGTGAAAATTTGTCATTTGTAATGACATTATATTATGAGATTGTGCTGTGTAGTGCTTTTTGTACCACGGGCCTTGAGATGGTGTCTGCATGATAACCTTGAAAAGGTATATAACAAGTGTTTGGAGCCAAAAAGACGTCCAATTATGCTCATCATTTGTATATTCCATGAAAGGAATGCAAGGAAATTCCTCCCAATTTTAAAGAATCCTTTTCAGTATAATGACTCGATTTGGAACTAATCCTGTCTAATTGATTTCTCGCTTACGTTCTTTTGTCTAATATCCATTATTTATATCTCCACCATGTTGTGGAAAAATATGAATCTCAGTTAATTTTGTAGGAACTGCTCAAAGTGTGCAAAACCTTTGCATTCTGTATGTGATGCTCTTCTGATGTGAACAAACATATTCTTCTGATTTTTGGTCATGTTTTTGATACTCATCTTGGCTTTTTCTATTATATGTAGTGTGGCTACATAGTGCTTTTCAGTTGATGGATCTAATTAGGAACTGGTTTTTATTTCATCATTAGGTTGTCAAGCTAAAAGCCTTTTCCAAGTTTGAGAACACGTCTGAGGCTTTATCAGCTGCTACCTTATTGATTGACAGTAAGCCTAGCAAAGGTCTTCGCAAATTCTTGCGTAACCATTGTGAAGGCGACATTTTAGCTGTAGCTGATTCCAAGCTTGGAAACACAATCAAAGAGAAGCTGGTGAGCTAGCACCACACATAGAATGTATTAAAATGCTGTAATTGTGTCCAAATTTTTTGCTTGAAGCTGATTGTCTATGATTCACAGCAAATTGAATGCGTTCACAACAATGCTGTCATGGAACTGATGAGAGGGGTGAGAAGTCAATTGACTGAACTTATATCCGGGCTAGCTACACAAGATTTGGCTCCAATGAGTCTGGGTTTATCTCACAGCTTATCGAGATACAAATTGAAATTCAGTCCTGATAAGGTGAATCTCTTGTAATTTATCTCTACTAATTGTCTATTGATACCACTAATGGAAACTCTTCACCTTTCTCCAGGCAATTCTTGTATAGTACGAACTACGAAGTAGACTTTAATCCTTGATATGATGACCTATAAGAGAAAATTCAGTACTAGATAATGGAACCTGATAGAGAAATGAAAAATCTGGTCCAGACGATTTTGATATTAAACTTCCTTAGATGCATTAGATGATGTCCGCAATGTAAGGAGAATCAGGGTAATGAATTTCACTTTCCAGTTTCAATTGCTTAGGCAAATGTGGGTTCTTGTATGCTGTTTACTTTAATAGAAGATTAAAGATAAACAGAGTGTGAAGCACCAGCACCTATATCCAAGTAAAGCTAATTCCATATGTTGCTATCAGAAAATACTACAAAAATTGTATTCTATCAGCTTCTGCTGTATTTAAAGAGTATTACAAGTGGAAGTTAGTACTCATTGGGAGAGTGAGCTTGACAATTCTTCTGTTGACTGCCATTGATAGAACTTCTGCAGCTATTTTTGTCTGGCTGTAACGACAGAAATTGGGCAAGTTACAGTCTGCCAAAAGGGGAAAAGAAAAGGAAATAATCAAGTTTACATTTAGAATTGTAAAGCTATGTGGTAGACTTATACAAGTAACATCAATTATATGCCAACATTTTATTGTTTCTTCCCTTTGTTAATATATTCCAGCTTTATGCCAGCATAATTTACTACCTAAAATGTTTATTCTCATAATGTCCAATTTTTTATTTTTTGTTTTGTTTAATTGAGGCTTTTGATGGTTGTTACTCTAGGTTGATACAATGATAATACAAGCTATTAGCTTGTTGGATGACCTTGACAAAGAGCTGAACACATATGCAATGAGGGTCAGAGAATGGTATGGTTGGCATTTTCCGGAACTTGCAAAGATCATACAAGACAACATCCTTTATGCAAAGACAGTGAAGTTGATGGGTAACAGAACAAATGCTGCCAGGCTTGATTTTTCTGAGGTGGAGACTTTGCTTTCTGTTTACCGTTTGCCCACTGCTGTCAACTATAAATAATGTGATCAGAACGAATGTAATGATAAAAAGTACTTTTAACTATAACACAGGTAGTAAACAACTGTTTACTACATGCATGGCTGTACTATAATTAATACCTGTACCAAAGGCTGGAAATTCAAAAACAAATAATTTCCTTGGATTTATTTATCGTCTTGTTTGACTTGGATTTGTATTGTTTTATATGCTTACACATGCTCTCAAATGTTATAGATACTTCCGGAGGAGGTCGAGATGGAACTGAAAGAGGCCGCCATGATATCCATGGGGACTGAAGTTAGTGACCTGGATTTGGAGAACATCAAAGATTTGTGCAACCAAGTTCTCTCTCTCTCAGAATACAGAGCTCAACTCTATGACTATTTAAAGAGCAGGATGAACACCATTGCCCCAAACCTGACTGCTCTTGTTGGAGAACTTGTTGGTGCTCGTTTGATTGCCCATGGAGGCAGCTTATTGAATCTGGCTAAGCAACCTGGAAGTACAGTTCAGATACTTGGTGCAGAGAAGGCTCTGTTCAGAGCACTGAAGACAAAGCACGCAACTCCTAAATATGGACTTATATATCATGCATCTTTAATTGGTCAAGCAGCGCCTAAGCACAAGGGTAAAATTTCACGGTCTCTTGCTGCAAAAGCTGCTTTGGCAATTCGATGTGATGCTCTTGGAGATGGTGAAGATAATACTATGGGTTTGGAGAACAGGGCCAAGGTACTTCAACCTGTAATTTTGTAGAAGGGTAACATTTGGTTTGACCTTTTTCTTTTTGGGTTAATTACAAAAATACCCTTGAGGTTTGGTCTAATTACAAAAAAAAGCATGCTATCTTTCAAAATTACAAATACCCCCATGACATCTGTTTTTATTTTACAAATTGCACCACTCAATAGGGTTATTTGTTAAAAATACAAACCTTACGGGGATATTTGTAATACCATAATAGGATATTTGTAAATTGGAAAGATAACTGGTGTTTTTTTGTAATTAGGCACCTTAGGGGTAGTTTTTGTAATTTACCCTTCTTTTTTCTTTTGGGTATAACTTATTTGTTAATTTGTATAGCTTGAAGCGCGGCTGAGGAACTTAGAAGGCAGAGAACTGGGTCATTCTGCTGGGTCTGTAAAAGGCAAACCGAAGATCGAATTTTATGACAAGGACCGCAAGAAAGGATCTGGGGGATTGATTACTCCAGCCAAGGTTTGAAGCAAATTCAATAGTTCAATGCTATCAGATGTTTTTCCGACTTTCTTGTCTGAATTTTACTTTCTTAATTTGCAGATTTACAATCCAGCAGCTGATTCAATTCTAGGACTCACAGAATCATTGTCCGAGAAAGAGAAGCATGGAGCTGTACCGTCTCAGACTGAGCAAGCAGGCATTGATGTCCCTATTGCTGATGGAGAGCAAAAGAGTAAGAAAAGGAAGAAGAAAAGGAATGATCCGGAAGATGCTGACATGGTGGCAAATGAAGTTGATAGTGGTGCTGAACCTCAAAGTGAAGGAGTCGGAAAGAAGGAAAAGAAGGAAAAGAAGAAAAAGAAGAAGCATTTAGCTGCAGATGAACCTCAAGAAGATATTACTGTTGCAGAAGAGAAGAAGAAAAAGACAAAAGACGCCAAGTTACCAAAAGAAGAGGATAATGGTGGTGCAGGCGAGAAAAAGAAAAAGAAGAGAAAACACGTTGAACCTGATGGGGAAAGTGATGAAACCCATAAAAAAAAAGAAAGAGAAAAAGAAGAAGAGGAAAAGTGAAGACTGAACACTTTAGGTATGTTTATGCATAAAAGCAACAGGCCTAACAGTTTTGTTTGTTGAGCACGAATTGTTGTGAATGTGAATTAGGCCTTTTCTTCTACAATGTTAAGCCTGAACTTTTTATTTCACTCATGATCGGTATCTATTCTCAGTAGTGATTTCAGTGTTTTTAGCAGAAAATGGAATGACCCAATTTTGGATTGTAATGGAAAACAAGTTAGGCCAAGTACTCGCCATCTTAAGGTATAATTTATCGTTTTTATTTGTGTAGAACCTGTATGAGAAATAAACTACATGTCATCATTCCTGCAAAAAGGGTTTTATTTGTGTGAAACTTTGTGGTCTGTAAGAGAGACTATAATGGCCATGATGCCAATGGGCGAGGATAAGATCCCTGAAGATAACCCTTCTCTATATTTGATTTTTTCCCCACCAATTTTATGTTAAATATTTAAATTCCCGTGTAAGTTTTTATCAAATCGTTATTTTGAAATTGACATTTGCTGAAACAAAATTGAAATTGTGGTCTTTTGAGGTAAGTGTCTAGGCTGAAAAATGAATCAAATTATTTGATACTTGATTTCAAATTGATCATAAAAAGTTTATTTGAGCCTGATTTGTTAACGTGAGCACATTTTTTGTTTTGAATATGTGAGGCTGACTTTATTAGTGAAAAACTAATAAAATGTATAATAATATTAAATTATTTGAGTTTGATTCGTGTTTGGCTTGATGTAAAGCTCAATCAAACATGATGGATTAATAATAAACCAAATTCAAATACAATATTTGCAATTCAATAAAAATTCAATTAAATTTGAATAATATCATGTTGACTCCACTGTTGAGTATTTACACCTTGATAGAGATGACAATATGATGAGTTGGAGCAGGTCTGCCAAAACAGATATCCGCCCCCAACAAGATTTTTGAGAACCTATGACTCGCTGGGCCTGGTTGGACCATCTAGACCCGTTAGACTAGCTTTATAATTTTAAGAACATCAATATTTTTTAACATCTCTTAAATATTTGAATATAGTATTGCATCTAGCAATGCTTTTTATTTTTATTTTTCTTTTGAAATAATGTTGTTAGCATGATTAAGAGAGAACTTTTATTTTTAACATATTTTATTTTGGAAAAGAATGTAGATAGTTTGAATTTGACTTAATCTATATCTATATCTATATCTATATATATTATATTATATTTATATATATATACTATCTTAAAAGTGTGAATATTTCTTGCAATTTTTGATTGGACAAAAATATCCTTTAGACATAGTAAAATTTTAGGATAACTAAGTAATTTGATATTTATTTAGTTTCTATTTGTTCAATTATAAGACAATGTGACCTTTTATATTCTACATTTTAAGAGTATTTATTCATTAATTCTTAAAATATTTTGAATTTTCAAATAATATTAGCTTCATATTAAACTAGATTTCGAGAGCTTTCTAACCATATGTCATAAGCATATATAAGAATTTCAAATGAGAAAATTTTAACATTATAAAGTTCAAGTAAAAATTAAGAATTTATGTTTTTCTATAGTTTTGTTATTTATTTAATTTTTTTTGTTTAATTATATGAGAGATGTTCATTATAGCCAAAAAAGATTTCAGAATCTGAAAATATATTTTTTTAATCATAACACTAAGAATACTTTAAAATTCTTATAAAATCAATTTTAAATTTAAACTAGGTTTCAAAATCTTCAACTATATGTTCTAATCATATATACACAAGTGGTTATAGAAGAACATTTTAACAATTTAACTTTCCAGTATGATGCAAAATTGTATATTTCTTATATTCTTTTAAATTTTCTCAATAATTAAATATGTCTATTATAATTTATAAGAAAAAGATCAAATTACAATATACACGATAAGAAAAATAAAATAAAAATACATTTTACCCCCGAACTTGGCCCAATGTACGAAACACCCCCCTGAACTTGACAATGTAACATTACCCCCCTCAATCAAAGTATGTGGACAAAAATACCCTAATGATAATTATTTTTAACATATTTTAATAATTATTCCTTAATTTTAATTTTGTACTTTTATTTAAATTATTTTTTTAGAAAAAAAACAGCTAGTGACTTAACTAGTTCACATATTAAAAATATTTTTAGTAATAGATGAGTACAAACAATATACAAAAATATTGAAAGTTCAATGTATTTAACTCTTTCAAATAATTTGAATAAAAATAATTTTGTATATTGAATATACATCCTATTCTTTTAAAAATTATTAATAATTTATATTTCTAATAAAATAATCGATTATTCATTAAAGATTTTAATCTATTTATATTTTATACTACGAATCATGTTGAATAAATAATAAACAAATTAAGAAGTGTAAAAAATATATAACTAAATTAGATTTTAGAATATATATGTATTCATATTTTTTCTAATATTGAAAGTTTATTTAATTAAATAGGTAATACTTTTATTTTTTTTATTTGTATTATTTGAAAGAGTTAAATACATTAAACTCAAATAATCAAAATAATTTAAATAAAGAATATAAAATTAAAATTAATGTACAATTATTAAAACATGCCAAAAAATAATTATTACTAAGGGTAATTTTCTCCACATACTTTGATTGAGGGGGGTAATTGTTACATTGTCAAGTTCAGTGAGGTGTGGTACATTAGGACAAGTTCAAGGGGGTAAACTGTATTTTGCCCTAAAAAATATTTGAGGTGGTTTTGATGTTAAATAAAAAGTAGAAAAAATATAATTCCTTTATGGTCGAAACATTCTCCCTCAATTGGTAATATGTAATTTTAAAATTAATTTGTGATGGTTGTTAAAGAAATAATATTGAAAACAAGAGAGTTTCATATTTAAATTTTGTTGCAATTTCAAGTATATTTTGTTTTAATTAGCCATATCAGTAAAATAAAAAGTACAAAATAAAAGGAATAAGATTAACATGAATAAAAAGTGAACAAGAATCAAAACAAGTTTGTCGCGATAAAAACGTTATCTTTTAAATTTTAACTATATGTGTTAATAAAACTTTTACTTAATTTTCTATATATAACATTAAAAGTATTATTTTCTAATTTATTATTTTTAATATGTTATGATTTCAATCTTTCGATTATTTTATATCCTATAAATTTTAAGAACAAGTGCAAAAAAGTATTAAAAGTTCTATATATAAATTTACAAAAAAAATAAACAAAAAAGACAAACTTAATAAAAAAACACCCATATGTATTAAATTGACATTTGTGATAAAACTTGAATGTGGTTTGAAAATTACACCCTTAAAAATTACAAGTTTAAAATATTAATATGATACATATTTATAATAAAAACGTATACATAAATAATTAATTTTTAATAAAATGGTGTGAAAGAGTGAAACTCGAGCCAAAACAGGATTAGTCTAAAAGACCATATCTGCTATGCAAAAGAAAAAATAAATAAATTCATTTAATATGTAACAATTTGACTACTGAGAAAGTAACTATATGTTACATATTATATATTAGTTCAAATACTAACATAACATTCATAAAAACTAAGTAAATTAAATAATTACAACAAATAAGAGTGAAAACTAAGAATAATCTATATCTATATCAATATCTATATCTATAGCTATATTATATATATATATATATATATATATATATATACTACCTTAAAAGTGTGAATGTTTCTTGCAATTTTTGATTGAACAAAAATATCCTTTAGACATAGTAAAATTTTAGGACAACTAAGTAATTTGATATTTATTTGGCTTCTATTTGTTCAATTATAAGACAATGTGACCTTTTATATTCTACATTTAAAAGTATTTATTCTTCCAGCTGTAACTCTTAAAATATTTTGAATTTTCAAATAATATTAGCTTCATATTAAACTAGATTTTGAGAGCTTTCTAACCCATATGTCATAAGCATATATAAGGACTTCATATGAGAAATTTTAACATTTTAAAGTTCCAGTAAAAATTAAGAATTTATGTTTTTCTATAATTTTGTTATTTATTTAATCTTTTTTATTTAATTATATAGAGATATTCATCATAGCCAAACAAGATTTCAGAATCTAAAAATATATTTTTTTAATCATAACACTAAGAATACTTTAAATTTCTTATAAAATCAATTTCAAATTTAAACTAGGTTTCAAAACTTTCAACTATTTATTCTA
Source organism: Rehmannia glutinosa (assembly GCA_016081115.2). Lineage (NCBI taxonomy): Eukaryota > Viridiplantae > Streptophyta > Magnoliopsida > Lamiales > Orobanchaceae > Rehmannia > Rehmannia glutinosa. The sequence goes on along the minus strand of CM071932.1, from coordinate 44,167,959 downwards.
AACATATACACGCAAGTCGTTATAGAAGAAAATTTTAACAATTTAACTTTTAGTATGATGCAAAATTTTACATTTCTTATATTCTTTTAAATTTTCTCTATAATTAAATATGTCTATTTTAATTTATAAGAAAAAGATCAAATACAATATACACTAAGAAAAATAAAATAAAAAATATTTGAGGTGGTTTTGATGCTAAATAAAAAGTAGAGAAAAAATATAATTCCTTTATGGTCGAAACATTCTCCCTCAATTAGTAATATGCAATTTTAAAATTAATTTATTGATGGTTGTTAAAGAAATAATATTTAAAACAAGAGAGTTTCATATTTAAATTTTATTGCAATTTTATGTATATTTTATTTTAATTAGCCATATCAGTAAACTAAAAAGTACAAAAATAAAAGGAATAAGATTAACATGAAAAAAAAAACCGAACAAGAACCAAAACAAGTTTATCGCGACAAAAATATTACCTTTTAAATTTTAATTGTATGTGTTAGTATGACTTTTACTTATTTTTCTATATAGAAGATTATAAGTTTTAGTTTCTAATTTATTATTTTTTAATATTTATGATTTCAATCTTTCAATTATTTTATATCCTATAAATTTTAAGAACAAGTGCAAAAAAGTGTTAAAAGTTGTATATATAAATTTATAAAAATAACTAAAAAGACAAACTTAATAAAAAAACATCCATATGTATTAAATTGATATTTGTGATTAAACTTGAATGTCGTTTGAAAATTATACCCTTAAAAATTATAAGTTTAAAACATCAATATAATACATATTTATAATAAAAACGTATACCAAAATAATTAATTTTTAATAAAATGGTGTGAAAGAGTGAAACATGAGCCAAAATAGGATTAGTCTAAAAGATCATATCGCTATACAAAAGAAAAAATAAATAAACTCATTTAATATGTAACAATTTGACTCTTGAGAAAGTAATTATGTATTACAAATTATATATTAGTTCAAATACTAACATAACATTTATAAAAACTAAGTAAATTAAATAATTACAACAAATAAGAGTGAAAACTAAAAATAAAAAATATTAAAAAATAAATAGTTATACTTGACATTAATGAGTTGAGATTGATCTAAATAATTTTGAAGATTAATCCCACATACACGATAGTTTAGAATTAAATCAAATGAAACATATTATAAATATTTGAAAGAATAAAAATAAATAGTTAAAAAATATGTGGGTCATAGTGGGAATTCTAAAGAAAAATTAAATGGCTTCTATATAATATGTATAATTTGATATTTTTGATTAAATCTCGATTCATTTTAAAAGCACACCTTTATGACTTATAAATATTCAAGCACAAAGACAATCATTATGAAATTGGGTACAAATTATTCTAATTTTTACAGAATCATATATTATGAAAAGCTTGAAAACAAGTATCGAAATGGAAAGTCCTTTGTATGTATATGAAATTGTAAAAAAAAATAAATAAATAAACTAAACTTATTTAATATGAAATAGTTTGATATTTATGTCAAAGATTAATATTTCTTAAATTATATGTTAATTTAGGTACCAATATAATAATCAAAATATTTGAGAATAATATTTATGTATAAAATTTATTGTGTTAAACTATATAAAATAATAAATTGGAGTGAAGTGACCATGTTTAGTGCTTGATAATATGAATTATTCTAGACATAAGGAGGTGGAAGAGAATAGTTAAGGGGGGGTTTTAACACTTGAAACAGATGATAAATAAAGGAATTTTGGATTGATTGGGTCAGTAATCGAAATTTTAATTCGGTATGGATAAAAGAACTTCCTGTGTTATACTATTCAAGTCTCTACCTGATTTGTCGGTTCGGGTGAATAGGCAAAAAAAGAAATAAGCACTTCCGAAAGTGCCAGCATTGATGACCGAACCTTCTACTCGCTTTCCAAGGCACCCGAAAGAGTCTTTTATCCACTGTCCGCTAATAAAAAAAGTACTTGCTTGACGCGCTTGATCACATACCGATGTGATAGTAGACTGCACCATAAGTAGGGGAAATCAGCCAGGAGCTCCCGAAGGCAAAAGGAAGGCTATGCACACGAAGCTAAAGTCATCTCCTACGGAGTACCCGCTCTCTTATCTTAAATCAGTGTGCACCGAGGGAGTCAAGATTTGAATGTTCGCTCGGGTTAGCAGGGGGTTTGCTCGACAAACATTATCGAATAGCGCCTTTTGATGAGAGATATGAACAAGAAGCTTCCAGAAAACTAGTGTTTTCTGAATTATATGAAGCCAGTAAGCAAACTTGTTGAAAGATGAATTGAATCCTCCTCGTGGGATATCTTTACTATGGAATAAATTCCTACGAATCCTTTCATTTCTTCCCCTTTTATGCTATCTAGTATGACCTATTGTATTGGTATGGGTATGGCTTCAAAAGGATCCATTCTGCGAAGCGAAGCAAGGTTTTGAAAAACCAGTTACTCCTCTAATAATGGCATCGGCGGAAAGTTTCCTACGGCGAGCTCGAGCAGAAGGCGCAACCGAAGGCCAATAAAGCCCTACTTCTATCCAATTCCGGCAAGGTAATCCAATTGGAAAAACCTGATGTAAATTTTTGGCAACTATATTTTCTTATTTAATCAAAAATTCAATCAAAATTTTAAATAAAGATTAAAGTACTATATATCATTTTCTCAATAAAGGCACTAAAAATGGATTGACAATTATATTTTACAACAAATAATATGATTCTGTAAACGAGATTAAATGAGATCAATTTTAAATTTACAATCTCTTCAAAAAAATATAGATTAGTTTCAGTATATTAAGAATAATTGCAATTTTCATAACTATACGACTCACAAAATTTACAACAATGTAAATATTAATATAACTAAAATAGCCAAATTCAATTGCAAGTACAAACTTTAATAGTATAACGTATCTTTCTAAAACTTTATGAAATATAAAACTATATTAGTTTTTAGTTTATTATGTATAACTTTTAAAAACATAAGTGAATGCAAAAATAAATTCAAACATAAAAGTTAATTAGTATTATATTTAATTATTGAAGATTGACACGTGAAAGTTGTTAACTTATTTCTTATTTCATAAGACTATTTTTGATTTTATTATTTATTAAATAAAGATATTTTGTGTGCAATTGAATAGAGTTCAGATTTCGACTTTCACTTTTTCATAGTTTTATTTAATAACTGACTCTCGATTAAATTAATGGATTAATTTTTTTATATATTAGGTTAATATTTATTATTTTTAAGACACTGGAAATAGGAGGACTACAAACTTTAAGTTTAAGTGTTAATGACAAAATATTGACTTTGTTACTAGAATTAAAATAATATATGAATTTTTTTACATATATATTATATTGTAATTTTTTTTACATTTCTTTAATCGAAGAACTGAGATAGAATAAAAGAAGTAAGCACATGAAGTGTAAGAATTTTACTAACCTTTATTTTATTTTAGTTTAATTGAATAACAATAACAAATAAAATGATGATATTATGATGGATTTTGGTATAATATTTAATTAATTATTTTTTTTATTAATGCGATAACTTGCATGTGATTTACTGATCATTAACTTATGATTTATAAGCTAAATTATTTGTCTGATTATGTAAAATGCATCCAATGCTAAAAGAATTCGAAAATCATGGAAGAGAAAAGACTTTTCTAGCCATAACAATGAAATAAAAGACCGATGAATGTGATTGTAAGCTAATTTATTTTATTGTGATACTAATTGTAATTTTTTTGTGGGATTGAATTATTTAAAATAATTAATTTAACAATTCATATCGATCTATAATTAAAGTAAAGAAACATATATATTAAATACAATGTAATATTTAAATTTAGTTAATATTTATTTTACTTTTTAATATTTTAATATTAATCAATAAAATAATTAAATAATAAAATTATTTTAGTAAGGTAATGTGTATCACGTACGACGCACGTGTTTCTTACTATATCTAAAATGTTTGTTCATTTAGCAAGTCAACAAAAATGGTTTGATGCTCTGGCTCGGGCATATTTTCCACTTTCATCGTTAATATGTAATACCAATTACCAAATGTATGCGATTTTAGTTGTGCTTATGCCGAATTGAACAATATATGTGAATATGTGATTTGTTCAACATATGCATGAATATTTGCTCCTACTATAAATGCTGAATTCTAGAAGGTCACATTAGGGGAAGAGTTGCTTCTTAACAAATTACATTCACAATTATTGGATTGCAATAGAGTGCATCCATATTTGAGGAGTCATATTTAGATGAGGCTTATCTAAAAACCTCTCTTATTAGGACTCTATCATAAAGAAGGGATTGAGATTATATATTGATATATCTCCCTACTATCCAGAATATTGAAAACAGACGTCCCCTCATAGAAAGAAAATAACTTTCTCTCCTAAAATTTCTCTCTACGGTTTTCTTCTTGGAGCACCACCAAATCTCCAAGGGTCTAAGGTGTGTGTTTATTCGGTGGATACTCTAGTAGATCCATTGGAGCGAGAATGACGTTTGCCTACCCCGTTCGAAGTACAAGAAGTTCGTGATACGAGAAGAGCGTTGGCGTACGTGAATTTATACACATCAACGAAGAGGGCTTGTAGGCGAGTCGTAGATCCAAGTGAATCGATTCATCCGCTGCTAAGGTAATTCCGATTCACATATTATGTGGCTTACGTGGCTTAATTGCTAACAGTGGTATCAGAGCCACGTGGGCTCGTTCTCGCCTATTTGATGTGCTGAGTTTGATAATCCATGAGATTTTTTTAATTAAAAATTTGAATTTGGTTTTTTGTTTTTATATATCCAATATTGGTCTCAAATCGTAGATCTTGAAAAGACGATTAATTTGGTATATTGCTCATGAAAAAATAGATTTGAAACGAAAAACTTATTGCGATCCGAAGTTTTTTTAAGAAAAACAAAATTGTGCATTGGGTGGCGTGAATAGTAGGATTTGAGGAGGTCTCCTATTAGACGGTCTAACGGATCTAATTCGTTAGACGGATCCAAAACCCTAACCCGTCTTGCGCGTACGGGTTAAACTGAAATAATTCATTCTCCCGTAACATATCTACTCTCGATTTCCCTATTTCTCTCTCTAAACTCTCTCTCTCTCTCACACACATTAGCTTGTAGAAGAAGAAGAATACATTAGAGAATAAAACAACCCCAACCACCCCACGTCATTGAAGTGCTGCGAGAATCGAGATTATATTTTCACACTATTTTGGAAATATGGTCAAAGGTGGGCACAATCGCAAAGTAATCCCAGGGAAATATGGTCGAAGTAATCAAGATCATATCTTCACAACTTCCATGGAAATATGGTTGAAGGTAGGCACTGTTGCAAAGTATTCCAATGTGTCAGGGGATTATGCTCATTAGTCAACAAATAAGTACATAATAAGCCCATTTACATGCATTTGCTTAGAAGAATTTTTATAAATGGGGCTCAGGAAGATTTCATTTAACAGGGGCTAAGAAAGATTTCATTTAACTTATTTTTCAAGAGACAAACTAATACTTTTTAAGGTAACAATTAATACTTTTCAGTGGAACTACTAATACATTTTATTGGAAAAACTAATACTATTTAGGAAAATTACTAAAAACATTTCACTGGGAAAAAATAATATTTTTCAGGGGAACTACTAATACATTTAAGAAGAACTGCTAATACTTTTTAGAAGGACGACTAATACTTTTCAGAAGGACTGCTAATACATTTTGGGAGAAAAATTTAATTATATTTAAGGAAACTACTAATACATTTCAGAAGAACTGCTAATACTTTTTAGAAGGACGGCTAATACTTTTCAGAAAGACTGTTAATATATTTCGAGATAAAAATTTAATTATATTCAAGGAAACAACTAATACATTTTACAAGAATTGTTAATACTTTTTAGAAGGACGCCTAATACATTTTGGGAGTATATTCATAAGAAATACTGAAAAAAATCTTCAGGGAACTACTAATACATTTCAGAAGAACTGTTAGTACTTTTTAGAAGGACGACTAATACTTTTCAGAAGGACTTTTAATACATTTTGTGAGAAAATTTTAATTTATTTCAAGGAACTACTAATACTTTTTCGATGAACTACTAATACTTTTTTGAGGGATTGCTAATACATTTCGGGAGTATATTCAGGAGAAATACTAAAAAACTCTATAGCAAACTACTAATACATTTCAGAAGAACTGCTAATACTTTTTAGAAGGACGACTAATACATTTCAGAAGGACTGATAATACATATGCTCCCTGAAAACTAATAAAACACCACTGCTAATATTACGGAAATGCCACCGGATCCGCGAGTCAGATCCGTCTAACAGGTCAGACCCGTTAGACGGTCTGATAGGAGTTTTTGTCGTAGGATTTTGGTTATCGTTTCATGCGAGAGTTATGCTGCGCTCAATTTTCTTTTTTTTGGTCTAAGCGCGCTATAATTTTTTTTGATTATTCTGGTGCAACCGCATGCATCCGATTTATTGCCAAAGCACACTGAATGTTATTGTTGCAACTGATTTCGCACGGAGAATTATATATGTACCGCCATGTGGGCGAGGGCTGGCGTGGCGCCACTAGATGCCATGCGGGCAAATTGGTTGCCACGTGGCAGATGACTGGTGCATGTGGGCAGCCATTCATTTAATAAAAACTAAAATGAATTATTTGGTTTAGCATGGGTTTGAACCTTTAACCTTTTGTTTTTAACCCTTAGGCCACTTAACTTTTTTTAGTTATTATTGGTGGCTCATACATGTTTTATATGAATCAGATATTTTTGTCGTCGAATATTATGTTGATGTTTATGTGCGAGTTGACATTTTTGGGTGCTCATGTTTATGTGTTTATTGTTATTTATTTATTTGAGAGATAATTAATGGAGATGGTGGTGATTACAAAGTCCCAATTTTTTTTTATTTCTAGATTCTTGTAGTAGGTCCATGAAGAATGTAATTTTTGTAATTATTTATTTTTCTAGGACTCATGTATTAGATGGGCCATTCTTCAGGCTATGTATTTTTGGGTATGTTTTGTTTATCACCACCATAGGCCAATAATTGTCTCGACATGAAGCACCAAATGTCAACTTATTTTTTTTCTATCTATATGTGATGGATGCATGTTCTGGACGTTATTAATTTTATTCGTGGATCAATATTTATTTTATTGTAATCTCTAATTTTGTGGGAGATGATTACTAACCTTGGTGGCGAAATTTTCGATCTCATTGAATTAAAGAAAATAATAAAAAAATTACTTGGATCCGGATAAAAATCTTAGACTAGTACCTAATAAATTGCGCATGTTATACATTGATGGATGCCCAAATAGCTTTTTCTGACCTTTATGGTAGTGGCAAATTAGATGGCCAGAACTATGCAATGTGGCATAGGTAAATTCAATTTTTACTTCACAAAGAGAAGATCCTTGAACACCTCACCCCTAGTATGCCTAGGCCAGTCGAGCCAGAGAATGGAAAAACTGCCAAATATCGTCGCGATATAGACACATACAATAAATGGGTGGATCAAGATAAGAGTGCGTACTTTACTATGCTAAGCTGCATGCACGATCATCTGATCCGTGAGTTCGATCAATACTCTACAGGTAAAGAGCTATGGGAGGTATTGAAGGTCAAGTATGGTAGCACTTCGGCTACAAGACCGAGGGCTCTCACCCTTAGGTTCAATCAGTATGTACTTGACCTGAAAAACTCGATGACCCATCATCTTGATGTGATGAAGGACATGATTCGAGAGCTTCAAAATGCTGGATGCGAGCTCACATATGAACAACAAGTTTTGGTTGTCATAAGGTCGCTACCTGAGCAGACTTGGGGACACGTTAAGCTTGTTCTTACATATAATGAGCAAATTCAGACATTCGATAGTGTCGCCAATCATATCAAACTTGAGGCTAACCGTCGAGAGTCGGAATGAGCACAAGCAGCTGCTCTTATCGCACATGCTGGAAAACGTAAGCCTATGAAGGGCAACCGTTGGAACAAGCAGGGTGCCGGACAAAGCAGTGCACAAAGTCAGAACTTGGTCCCACAAGGTGACAAAGCTTTGAAGCGTCGTCGAGGAAAGAGGGGTGGAAAGAAGAAGGACAAATGCTTTAACTGTGGCAAGTTGGGTCACTTCGCTCGTGATTGCACTGAGCCGAAGAAGGTAGAACCCACTCCTAGCTCTTTTAATTCTTTTGTTTGTTCACACGTTTTTGTTGCCATTTCTCTCCATTATAGGATTGTAGACACAGGAGCAACAAAACATGTGACAAGGGATCGAGCAAGATTTGTAGATTATCATCGATTGCCAGTATGCAACCACTACATTGCTATAGGGAATGGCGCACAAGAGGAGGTTCTCAGAGTTGGATCGTACCAGCTCAAGCTCAGCACTGGGCGTGAGCTACTCCTTAGTGATGTGCAATTTGGACCTAGCATTCAATGTAATTTACTTTCAGTTTCAGCACTTTCCGGACATGGTTTTCTTTCTTGTTTGAGCACACTAGTTTGTCTATTTACTTTGGCAAAGACCTTTATGGCTTAGGATTTATGAATAATGGGTTTTTCATGTTAGAATTATCCAGTGATTGCGTTTCTTGTGTTTCTTCTACTAATGATATTATTTCTAATTCTGTGAAATGGCATGCAAGATTGGGACACATAGGACAAGAAATGATGACTAGGTTAGCTCGAGAAGGCTTGTTGGGCCAACTCGCTAAAGTCAACCTTCCTATGTGTGAACCATGTCTGGCAGGAAAAGCCTGTCGGAAGCCTTTTGGTAAGGCAAAGAGGGCTACTCATCCTCTAGAGTTAGTCCACTCGGACATATGTGGACATATGAATGTGAGGGCACGACACGGTGCATCCTATTTTCTCACTTTCATTGATGATTATTCCCGCTACGGGTCAGTATATCTCTTATCTCACCGGTCAGAAGCGCTTGACTGTTTTAAGCGATTCTTGACGGAGGTTGAGAACCAAAAAGAGAGGAACCTCAAAATCCTACGTACTGATAGAGGGCGAGAATATTTGTCTGATCAGTTTAGACAAATGTGTGAGTAGAAAGGGATCATAAGACAATTAATGATTCCATACACTCCGCAACAAAATGGTGTTGCAGAGAGAAGAAATCGCACACTTCTGGATATGGCCAGATCGATGATGGCGCAAGCGAATCTTCCTATATCATTTTGGGGAGATGCAATTTTGACTGCTGCCTACATATTAAATTGTGTGCCTTCTAAGTCAGTTCCTTCGACAACTTATGAGTTATGGCATGACATAAAGCCTAACTTAGAAGGTTTGAGCCCTTGGGGGTCAGCAGGGTTCGTTCACAACACTTCTCATAAGCATGGGAAGCTTGGTCCAAGAGCGGTAAAATATATCTTTATAAGGTATTGCGATCACTCAAAGGGCTATGTGATGTATGGTGAACACCCTAATGGAGGAATGACAAAGATAGAGTCCCGTGATGTGAATTTCCTTGAGGAGGATTTTCCAACCATTGGTGAAGTCAAAGGGGACCTTGAACTATTCGAGTTGCAAGATCCTCTGGGCGGCGCACCAGTCTCTAGCGAGGGTGAGGTTTTACAACCTCATCCAGTAATTGACGGGGATGATGTATGCAACCCCAAATTCAGTGGGAGTGACCTACTAGAGAAAGACTCTGAAAATCTACAGATACGACAAAGCAAACGTGGAAAAATACCCCGTCGGTGTTCTGAGATCGAAGGGGAATCGTTCATGTGTGCTTCTGTGGATGTTGATGAACCAGCTACTTATAAAGAAGCCGTGACTTCCCCAAATGCAAATGAGTGGATAGCTGCTATGGAAGAAGAGTTGAGCTCAATGGCCAAGAACAAAGTCTGGGAGCTGGTCGATCTTCCATCTGGACGTAAGACTATTAGGAACCAGTGGGTTCTTAAGGTCAAACGCAAGGCAGATGGATCTATCGATAAGTATAAGGCTCGACTTGTGGCGAAGGGTTATACCCAAAGAGAAGGTGTAGACTATGAAGAGATATTCTCCCCAGTGGTGAGATTTGCCTCCATTCGCCTAATTCTAGCTTTTGTCGCCCACCTAGATCTGGAATTATTTCAGATGGACGTAAAGACAGCATTTCTCAATGGAGAGCTGGACGAAGAGATCTATATGGATCAACCTTTGGGTTTTCAGCAAATAGGGCAAGAGCGCAAAGTATGTCGCTTAAAACATTCTATTTATGGGCTGAAACAATCGTCCAGGAAATGGTACCATCAATTTCATCGAGCTATCATCGAGAGGGGCTTTACGATGATCGAGGAAGACCATTGTGTGTATGTCAAGAGAAGTAGGAGGAATTTTTTGATACTCTCACTATATGTGGATGACATTCTATTGGCTGGAAATGACATGGAGATGATTGTCGCCACTCAGAAGTGGTTGTCCTCTACTTTTGAGATGAAGGACATGGGAAAAGCTGAATACATACTTGGTGTTAAGATACACCGGGACCGTTCTAGAAAACTCTTGTGTTTGTCTCAAGAGACTTACATCAAGAGAATTCTAGAACGTTTCCGTATGGAAAATGCTAATCCTGTTGACACACCCATGGACAAACATTGTGTTCTTAGCAAAGAATTATGCCCTAAAATAGAAGAAGAAAGGGAACGCATGGCTAAGGTTCCATATGCAAGTGCAGTCGGGAGTTTGATGTACGCAATGATGTGTACTCGACCGGACTTATGCTTTGCAGTTGGAATGGTGAGTAGATATCAAAGTAATCCTGGGCGCGACCATTAGGTTGCTGCCAAAAGGATACTTAGATATTTGAAAGGAACAATTGATCTTGCTTTGTGCTACCATGGAGGTAGTTTGAAGCTAACTGGCTATAGTGATGTTGATGGATCAGCGGATAAAGATGAGCGCAAATCAACATCGGGATATGTATTCTTATTGGGAGGCGCCGCTATCACTTGGTGTAGCAAGAAGCAGCCTTGTATCTCTTTATCCACCATGGAAGATGAATATGTTGCTTGTACGTCAGCAGTCCAAGAGGCAATCCGGTTGAGAAGATTTCTTCAGAGTCTGCGCATTACGGGGCATGTTGATGATGTAGTTGTTGTTTATTGTGATAACACATTTGCACTAGCGTATGCTAAGGATCCCAAGTACCATGGGAGGACTAAGCATATTGACACCAGATATCACTTTATACGAGAGAGCATTGCGCAAGGTCAAATTGTTCTCAGGCATATTCCTACTAGCGATATGGTCGCTGACCCTTTTACTAAGCCTTTGCACAGAGATGTGTTTCAAAGGCATGTTAGAAGTATGGGACTTTGTAGGATTTGAATTTATGGGCCTGTATGAACATTTTATTGATTAATGAAATTTTGTTTCTCATTATTTGTTAGTGTATTGTGTCTAATGATAGATATGAATGTCACCAGGCTTAGATTGACCCACTCACTCGGGCAATCGCCCTGGCGCTTTGATAGCAAGCAGGATGAGACTCGTAGATCATTTTTGCACCAACTAGGGGATGTGAATGATCGCCTTCACGCTCGGAACAACGTGGAAGGCTTAAAGTTTAAATATAGTCACCTTGGTATGAGGCCAAGATGAGATCACACTTGATCGATTATGAAGTATGTCCAAACTTTATAAAAGCCTATTTATAGCCGAACGTGTGAACTATCCTATGACATTTTGGGAGTGACTACGAGTAGCACGCAGGTCAGGCGCTTGAATAGCGACTGGATTAAGATTTGTATGATGTTAAGAGCGTGACATGCCTAAATTGAGTGGGAGCTCCATCATAGCATGTATGCATACTACATGTGCTTTGAGACGACCTCATAAGTGGAGTGACTGAATGGATCCCTACTTTGTGTGAGCCCTTATCGTGTTTTTAGTACCCTTTGGGACTCTGGACTGTGCCATGAGGTGTAAGCTTAATGACGCTACTTTAGCATGTATCCAATGGCCATGTGTAATGCGGTATGTCGGAGCATGACTAGGAAAACTATTAAGACCACACTGATTGACATGAGGCTGAGAAGAAACTAAGTTGGTAATGCATCTTTGTACTATGGCTCATAGGCTGGCCGACTAAGTCAAAAATGCGTTTGATATAGTCATGAGCATAGATACATAGTTGAGAGTCAAGCATGCTCTACTTATTATATGAGGGATCATAGATGCTTAATTTAGTGCAACCACATAGTTTGGGGTACATAGCGAGTTCTTTTTTTTGGAGTTGCAGAGTTATGTTAGTAAGGTGATGACTTGATATAACTCTCCTCACTAGTTCCTTTCTCGCTCGGTCGCACATTTTATTCACTGTATAAAAGAAGAGACGTGAGATGAGAATCATGAGGATGTGATTCGAATGAGTCGAGTCAAATATGTATGAGTGGGAGATATTGGGTGCAATAGAGTGCATCTATATTTGAGGAGTCCTATTTGGATGAGGCTTATCTAGAAACCTCTCTTATTAGGACTCTACCATAAAGAAGGGATTGAGATTATATATTGATATCTCTCCCTACTATCAGTATATTGAAAACAGACATCCCCTCATAGAAAGAAAATAACTTTCTCTCCTAAAATTTCTCTCCACGATTTTCTTCTTGGAGCATCACCAAATCTCCAAGGGTCTAAGGTGTGTGTTTATTCGGTGGATACTCTAGTAGATCTATTAGAGTGGGAAGGACGTTTGCCTACCCCATTTGAAGTACAAGAAGTTCGTGATACGAGAAGGGCGTTGGCATACGTGGATTTATACACATCAACAAAGAGGTCTTGTAGGCGAGTCGTAGATTCAAGTGAATCGATTCATTCACTGCTAAGGTAATTCCGATTCACATATTATGTGGCTTACGTGGCTTAATTTCTAACAACAATGAACTAATGGTTCCACTGTTTGTCATGGTAATCGGTTTTATAATTTCATTTCTTTAGTTTGGATTTCTTATTTCCTGCACGCTGTTCCACATGTCAATGTCAGTATATCACGTGCATAATAATAATAATATCATGTCATTCACCTGCTTTTATTTAATTGAAACACTTGATGAAATACTATAAAAAATAAGATATCATTTGTTACATCCTCCATTAAATCTTGGTATTGTTGGAATTTGGTCTTTGAGAAATGGATGTTGACCCGATTTTGACCAAATAATTAAGTGGTTTCCATTAGTGAAAAATGGAATTAAATTATTTGTAAAAATTCTACTAAGAGAGTAGATGAGAACAAAATTTGGAATTTCTCAAAACCGATTCCGGGTGAATGAGAAATTAATGCTAGAAGTTAGCCACTTAATACAAATAAATGGTATGGAAAATGGGAAATATGGGGAAGGAGAAATGCTCCATCCCACATAGGAAAAGGATGAAAAGTTTACACACTTTATATATCCCAAGTTGGACTTATGGGTTTGAGCCCTTGGGGGCACCCAAGTTTTCAAAGGGGTGAGGACCTACATGCTTGTGGGTTTGGTTCAAAGCACACACGCGCACCCCCGGCCGGCTCGACCCGGCCTGGGTCGGGTCCGAGTCCGGGTCGCGGGCCGTCTGGGCTTGGGCTTCAAGGCCCTTATTCTTTTTGGACCAAAAAACCTTTAAAATTAAATATTTAAATAATTTTTGAATTAATTAAACGGATTTAATTAATTTTTGTAATTAATTAAATGGATTTAAACTGGGAAGAGGTTCGCACCCGAGCACGGGTGGACGCACGACCCGTGCATTTGGGTCGCGCGTCCTGCCGTAAATGTGCGAACCAGCCCGCCCATGCATCGGGTCGTGCGTCCTGCCGAACCTTCGCGTACCAGCGCACGGCCCCTGCGTCAGGTCGTGCGCCCCTGAACAAGTGCGTCTGTCAGGGCAAAATGTGTTTTTTCGAGCTAAAAGACGCGATCTTTCCATACGAGGCACCTGAGGCCTATAATAATCGACCCCTGATGACTGAATAAACATACGAAATAATTAGCAACTTAAAATCGAGCATTGCATTCTGCATATTTTCTGATTTCCTCCTTCAAAAGCTTGAAAGTTAAAAACACCTTTGTTGTTCATTGTGTTTTGAGTTTGCAAGTGTTGTAAACTCGAGACGTATATAGTTGTTATATCTTAGGGACGTACGCTGGAACCGTTAGCACTAGTATACAGAGCATTTTCGTCTTGCGGAGACTGAATCGAATTCAGGCCTTGACTTAAAAGCCATACACTCAACCATTTTCATCCTATACAGAAACCACACCATATATTTTACTGAACAATTATTCATCTTGCGATTGTTCGGTAAAATATATGGTGTGGTTTCTGTATAGGAAGAAAATGGCTGAGTGTATGGCTTTTACTCGAGGCCTAAATTTGATTCAGTCTTTGCAAGATGAAAATCTGTTTCTGTTGAAGACGATGGGATCATCATTAATCTCATTCACACCAATGGCTGCTGCTCCCGCTCAATGCAAAAAGCCGCCCAAGTTCTCCGGCGCCAACTTCACACGTTAGAAACAGAAGATGCTATTTTACTTGACGACCTTGGGGTTGTCACATTTTCTGAAGGATGACCCCCTCCCTCCGTAGGCGATGAAGAAGTCGACAACAACCGGAGAATCGCTGTGGATGATTGGCATAACAACAATTTTCTGTGTCGCAACTATGTATTGAATGGGCTAGACGACACCCTCTACAATGTCTATAGCCCGTTCAAGACGTCCAAGGAATTGTGGGATTCCTTGGAGAAGAAGTACAAGACATAAGATGCCGGCACAAAGAAATTTGTTGCCGGAAAATTCCTCGAGTACAAGATGGTTGACACCAAGACGGTGATCAGCCAAATTCAGGAGATTCAATACATACTTCACGACTTAGTGTCTAAAGGGATGATTTTGAATGAATCCTTTCAAGTGGCTGCAATAATCGATAAATTGCCGCCATTGTGGAAGGACTTCATAAATTACCTTAAGCACAAGCGCAAAGAGATGGGGCTTGAGGATCTGATTGTTCGGCTTCGGATTGAAGAAGACAACCGAAAATCAGATGTTAAATCCAGTAAGTCTGGAATGGAGGTTAAAGCCAATCTTGCTGAATCGAGTACTAGCAAGAAACACAAGCACTCCGGGAAGGAAAAAGGAAAGGCCAAAAAGTTCAAGGGTAATTGCTAAAACTGTGGCAAACCGAACCACATGGCGAAGGATTGCCGACACCCTAAAAAGGGCAATCAAGGTGGCAACCAACAAGCCAATGTGATGGAAGACAAGTTGGTTCCAATCGACATGTCGGAGCTCGATCTCACCACCATTGTGTTTGAAGCCAATATGGTGGATAACCCAAGGGAGTGGTGGATAGATACCGGGGCTACTCGTCACATTTGTGCCGACAAGGAGATGTTTTCCTCCTACACTCCGATTAATGGAAGGAAGCTGTTCATAGGGAACTCTTCAACTTCCAACATCGTTGGGCTTGGAAAGATGGTGCTCAAGATGACTTCCAAAAAAGAGCTTACGCTTGTAGATGTGCTGCATATCCCAGACATCCGCAAGAATTTGGTTTCCGGTCCTTTACTTAGTAAGGACGGGTTTAGACTAGTGTTTGAGTCCAACAAGTTTGTAATGACCAAGAATGGTCAGTTTCTTTGTAAAGGCTACCTTGATAAGGGCCTATTTAAGATGTCTGTAATGTCTGTTTTCCACCAAGAGGCGAAGAATAAAAATGTTACTTCTGTTTACTTGTTGGATTGTTCTAATTTATGGCATAATAGATTAGGACACGTAAACTTCAAAAAAATTAAAAGGTTAGTGAATCTGGAATTAATACCTATGTTTAAAACTGATTCACAAGACAAATGCGAAATTTGTGTTGAAGCAAAGTTGGCCAAAGCACCGTTTTATTCGATAACGAGAAGTACCAAACCACTCGAGTTAATTCATACATATGTGTGTGATTTAAAACTTGTGCAAACTCGAGGTGGGAAAAGGTACTTCATAACGTTTATAGACGATTGCACAAGATATTGTTATGTATATCTTTTGATAAGCTAAGATGAAGCTTTAGTAGCTTTTAAGACTTATAAGAATGAAGTTGAAAATCAACTTAATTTGAAAATTAAGATGATTCGAAGTGATAGAGGCGGATAGTATGTTGCTCCGTTTGAGGAATTTTGCTCGGAAGTGGGTATAATTCATCAAACGACTGCACCTTACTCACCTCAATCAAATGGTGTTGCAGAACACAAAAATCGTACTCTTAAGGAGATGATGAATTCGATGTTGATAAGTTCTGGCTTACCCCAAAACTTGTGGGGGGAAGCCATACTTTCTGCAAACTACATTCTTAATAAGATCCCACACAAAGGTAAAAATAAAACTCCATATGAGTTATGGAAGGGACGTAAACCGTCATATAAATACCTCAAAGTGTGAGGGTGTTTGGCTAAAGTCGAAGTACCTAACCCAAAATAAGTTAGAATCGGTCCAAAGACGATCGATTGTGCTTTCATTAGATATGCTAACAATAGTAGTGCATATCGCTTTTTAGTGCACAAGTCAGCAATTCCTGATATAAATGAAGGTATGATCATTGAATCAAGGAATGATGTATTTTTCGAGTGTATCTTTCCGAACAAAGAATGGAAAGAAGAAAGTTCGAGTAAACGAACTTATGAAACTGCAAGGTTACCTCAAAGTGATGATGAAGAGGAACCAAGACACAGTAAAAGGACAAAAGTAGCTAAGTCTTTTGGTCCTGATTTTCTAACTTACATGTTAGAAAACAAACCCCGAACTATTCAAGAAGCATTGTCTAGTCTAGAAGCTCCTCTCTGGAAAAGAAGCTATCAATAATGAGATAGATTCCATCATGCAAAATCACACTTGGGAGTTAGTTGATCTCCCACCGGGTTGCAAACCTTTGGGATGCAAGTGGATCCTTAAAAGAAAGTATAAAGCAGATGGATCTATCGACAAGTATAAAGCCCGGTTAGTAGCTAAAGGGTTTAGACAAAAGGAGGGATATGACTTCTTTGATAGATATTCTCCTGTCAGGAGGATTACGTCCATTCGTTTTCTCATTGCTATTGCAGCATTGCATAACCTTGAGATACATCAAATGGACGTTAAGACTGCCTTCTTGAATGGTGAGCTTGAAGAGGAGATCTATATGGAACAACCCGAGGGGTACGTTGCAACCGGTCAAGAGCGAAAGGTGTATAAACTTGTTAAGTAACTTTATGGACTAAAACAAGCACCTAAGCAATGGCATGGAAAGTTTGACTTGACTATGAAGTCAAACGGTTTCAAGATCAACGAATGTGACAAGTGTGTCTACATTAAAGGTACTATAAATGATTACGTCATAGTATGCCTTTATGTGGATGATATGTTGATTATGGGTAGTAGTCATGATTTAATCATGAATACTAAGAACATGTTAAAAAGGAACTTTGACATGAATGATATGGGATTATCTGATGTTATATTAGGGATTAAAATCTCTAGGACTTCAGATGGAATTGTCTTGTCACAATCCCATTATGTCGAAAGCATACTTAGAAGGTTTAATGCTTTTGATAATCCTCCGGCTAAGACACCTGTAGATCTAAGTCTACACTTGGCCAAGAATAGAGCGAACAGTGTCTCAAGGTAGTCGATGTACTTAACGATTGCACACGTCCGACATAGTATATTCGGTGAGTAAACTAAAAGTTCACAAGTGACAATCCTTTGGAAAAGCTGTGACAAGGGTACTTAGATATTTAAAGTATACCATAAACTATGGAATACTTTATACGAGATATCCAACAGTATTAGAAGGATACTGCGATGCCAATTAGATATCAGACACAAAAGACTCCAAGTCCACAAGTGGATTTGTTTTCACAATAGGTGGAAGAGCGATGTCATGGAAGTCTTCTAAGTAGACGTGCATAGCTCGATTCACTATGGAATCCGAGTTCATTGCTTTAGATAAAGCTGGAGAAGAAGAAGAATGGCTTAGAAACTTCTTAGAGGATATTCTTTGTTGGAATAAGCGTTTGTCTGCTGTTATGATACATTGTGATAGTCAATCAGCAATTGTAAGGGCACAAAGTAGTATGTATAATGGTAAGTCTAGACATATACGTCGGAGATACAATACCATTAGACAGTTGGTTTTGAATGGGGTTATTTCGGTTGACTACGTGAAGTCAAAGGAAAACCTTGCGGATCCGCTTACGAAAGGCATAAATCGAGATCAATTCTATAAACTGTTAAGGGGAATGGGTTTAAAATCCACAACTTAAAGAATGTTCATAGCGGTAACCCAACCTTGTGAATTGGAGATCCCAAGACCTTGGTTCAATGGGACAACTAAGTTTGAATATTCAGTTGAACACTTGGAAAATATGTTAGCTCATTCTCGATACATCCAAGTGAATAGAAACCTGTTGAATGTGGTGAGGTTAAGTTTAAGACTTTTAATGATTCCTATACCGAAAGGTGGAGTATGACAAGATACTCTTCAATAGGAGATCACCTATATAAGTGAGAAGTAATGGCCGCTTCAAAGAAACACTTATGAATCTAAGATATGGTGCAGGGCCGAAATGGACACAACTTGAGAACAAGTGTTAGAGTTGTTATTGTGTAAGTACTGTTGTCTCGGTTTGCATGAACGACTGAGTAGTTCAAGACATCGCGTCACAAAGCAGCTAGTAAATCCGATAGTATTTTACTAAGGAAGGTTCAAAGCCACAAGCTACCTATCCTAATATAATAATGATTCGCCGAGACTTTCAAGCAAATCTGCATACACGCATGCATTAATTTCATTTAGGTGGGGGATTGTTGGAATTTGGTCTTTGAGAAATAGGTGTTGACTCGATTTTGACCAAATAATTAAGTGGCTTCCATTAGTGAAAAATGAAATTAAATTATTTGTAAAAATTTTACTAAGAGAGTAGATGAGAATAACATTTGGAATTTTTCAAAACTGATTCCGGGTGAATGAAAAATTAATGCTAGAAGTTAGCCACTTAATACAAATAAATGGTATGCAAAATGGGAAATGTGGTGAAGGAGAAATGCTCCATCCCACATAGGAAAAGGATGAAAAGTTTGTACACTTTATATATCCCAAGTTGGACTTATGGGTTTGGGCCTATGGGGGCACCCAAGTTTTTAAAGGGGTGAGGACCTACATGCTTGTGGTTCGGTTCAAAGCACACACGCGCGTGCGCGCACCGCCGCCCGCTCGCCCGCCGGTCTGGGTCCGGGCCGTGGGTGGGCTTGGGCTTGGGCTTCAAGGCCCTTCTTCTTTTTGGACCAAAAAACCTTTAAAATTAAATGTTTAATTAATTTTTGTAATTAATTAAATGGATTTCAAGAGGTTCGCATCCGAGCATGGCGGGTCGTGCGCCCTACCGTAAATGTGCAAACCAGCGCATGGGCTGGCGCACGGCCCGTGCGTCGAGTCGTGCATCCTCCCGAACCTTCGCGCACCAGTGCACGGGCAGGCGCACGGCTCGTGCGCCCCTGAATAGGTGCGTCTGTCAGTGCAAAATATGTCTTTTCGAGCCAAAAGACGCGATCTTTCCATACAAGGCATTTGAGGCCTATAATAATCGACCCCTGATGACTGAATAAACATACGAAAAAATTAGCAACTTAAAATCAAGCATTGCATTCTGCATATTGTCTGATTTCCTGCTTCAAAAGCTTGGACACCTTTGTTGTTCGTTGTGTTTCGAGTTTGCAAGTGTTGTAAGACGTAAATAGTCGTTGTATCTTAGGGACGTACATCGGAACCGTTAGCACTAGTATACGGGGCATTTTCGTCTTGCGGAGCTGAATCGAATTCAGGCCTCGATTAAAAGCCATACACTCAGCCATTTTCTTCCTATACAGAAACCACACCATATGTTTTATCGAACAGGTACATATTCATGGTTGCATTAATACTTTGATCTTATGTCGGGGGGTTCAACACCAAAACATAAGGAACAATTCGCATAATATGAATTTTACGATTAATATGATATGATTCTAGTTTTAACTTTCTACAACTAAGGGAAGGCAAGTCCTTGTGGGCTCGCTACTTAGTGGCGAAATATTGTACTTGCAATATCTTTAACCCGTGTAGGGTTGCTGCGTCTCGATCCATAACAATCGTCAATGGAAACGTCGGTGAGGGTGGATAAGTTGGCTCGGAAAATATTTTTGGACTCACAGGTAGTGGTTCGGTCAGTTTATGGGATGACTGTTGGTTCAATCACCTGCTTTCTGGGAGACCCAATGTTTTCCTCATTTGAGAGTTTGGGTGTTGTGGAGTGATGGCAGTTGGGATATGGGTAAGTTGGTGTCGATGTTAGTGGATAGGGTTGGATTTTCGATTAAGGTAATTGAGCAAATTCCTATTTCTGAGGAGGGTGTTGATCGTATGAGGTGGAAACTTACATCTTCAGGGTGTTTATCTTTGACATATGCTTGGGATTCCATTAGATTGAGAGATCAGTCCAATCTTATCCTTGAAGCCATTTGGACAGACCTTTTCACTCCAATTATTTCTGTCTTTCTTTGGCATCTCCTGTTACACCAATTACCATTGACTCTATTTTACAGTCCATGAGCATTTCCCTTGCTTCTCGATATCATTGTTGTGCTTCATCTACTTCTTATCATTCAGAACCATCTTACATTTTTTTCTGGAGAGTGATATGGCATGTGCTGCGTGGACATATTTATCGCTTGGATTTATGTTTCCCCACCCGTTATATATACTATATTTGTGTTTCCGAGTTCTTTCTTATACAACGCACATATTAGGCACATAACTTTCATTATTCATTGTCTGATCTTGTGGTTCATCTGGACAGAAAGAAATAGTGTGAAACATAGGAATATTACGTTTTTGTCTTCACATATCCTTTCACAGGTTGAGCGTCATTTACTTCTACTGATGGGGAGTAGACGACTGACTGCGAGGGACTAGGTAGGTTGCACTCCTCCTGGATGTTTCGTGCATATCCAATTGAGTCCTGCTCGATTTTCTCATTCCAGGACTATTATTTGGTTGTGTTCTGAGTCTCCTTGCGTAAAGCTAAAAACAGATGGTTATTCTGATCGTGACACTCAGCCTGCTGGTGGAGAAGGTTAGATTGGGATCATCATGGGGAGCTACTTAGTGCTTTCCAGATGCCGGCCCCTTCAAGCTTCTTCGAGCTTTGATGCTGAGATACAAACACTACATATTAGCTTGTAGATGGTTGTGCATGTTTCTACATATCTTTGGATTGAGTAAGATGTAGCTACTGTAGTTACATGATTCATTCGGGCTGTCTAGGATCTTGGCAGATTCAACATCCACTCATGCAAATTTGACATCCACTTAAGGGTACCGAGTTTCAGATTTCCCACATTCTAGCCATCAGACTTTTTGTTGGGCGTGGCCTGATTACCCCTACTCGACAGACTTTTTGCTTACCACTGCTCCAGGTGTTTTCTAGCTCTTTTCCAGATGGATCAGCTATGATATCCGTCTTTTAGATTTAGTTAGACTTCACCTATGTATCGTTTCTAGTTGTATAATTTCATTTGGTCTAGTCATTTAGTTGTTTTTAGGATTAGCTAGGTCTTTCATTTGTTGTTTTGAGGCTTGATTGTGCTAATTGGGCTAGGCTTTAGATTTATTTGATCAGTTGCTTAGAGCGTTGGTCTCATGAGCTGAAGGTCTTTCCAACATTTATTCTTGCTGAGGGCTTTAGACTAACATTTGATGTATTTTGACTTTTCTTGATTTATGGGTGGAATTTTTGGGAAAAAAATTTATTCAAATCGGGTAAGAGAAAAACATGTACGTATATATGTTTGAAAGAAACATCTATGACTTGGGCGAAATGAGATGAGCGGACTTCATATTTTCTTATATCTAAACTCTAGAACTAGATACATAGCCATAAAATGAACAATACAGGTGAAATTTATTTTTTCTTAAAAATAACGGATAAAGAGTATTTTTTTAAGGGACTAGATTTTAGAATTTAATTATATATGAAAAATCTATATTGGATTTGAAAAATCTATAAAGTTAAGGGGCGCCCAACGCGGCCAACCCCCTTATAATGATGAGGATTTTGAAGTAGTTTTTGGGGAAAATATGTTGGAAAATTGTGATTAACGTGAAGGAAATTGTACAACCATTGGCATGATTTTTGTTTCCAATTTGGTTATCTATGACAAAGATAGAAGCGGAATTGTGTTCTACATTGTGAGAACATCAACATTGTATATTTATTTATCGAAATTGATATTTGGATGAATGGAAAATTAAGGCTCATTATTGAATGTTTAAGTTGTTGGAAGGGAAAAAACCAAATAGGTTTCTTTTATAAAGTGGGTTTGTCCCACATGCGAGAAGAAATGAAATTTTGACTAGTTTAGATACTAACTCCGTATAATAACGGAGTAAGATTATATAGCATAAGGCTTTCTCCACGCGCGCTCATAGGGGTGGTGATGCAAATCTCGAGCCAAATTTGGGATCCGAACCACTAGACTCATGTGCAAGCGCAACTTGCATACATGAAGGCCAAACTGAGTGATCATGCAAAAAGGTGGAAATGTGGGCCCTATGCATCAATATGTGAACTAGTCAAAAAGGCGAAATTGTTTTATTTTGTCTTTTTTAATTTAATATCTTAAATTTTATTTGAATTGATTATGGAATTAAGAGAAAAGACACAAATTAAAAAGAAATTTGATGGAAAAGTTAAAGCTTTCAAGCCGTAAGAGATAAATACAAATATATATATATTAATATTTAGGGAATACGATTTTCAGTTCTGTAAGTTGGACCTTATTGAGAATTAGTCCTCTAAATTGTCACATTTATATTTTAGTCCTTTAACTTTGAAATTTCTAGATATTCAGTCCTTTAACTTTCAAACTTTATAGATATTCAGTTCTTTAACTTAGCAATTTTACTTTTGGTCCTATAACTTAACAAAATTTAGAAATTTAGTCTTACAACTTAGCAATAGTTAAATTTAACTAATTTATTAAAAGGTTAGTGCTCACACTTCACATTTTTTTATAGGACCAAATGTAAAATAATTAAAGTTCAAATTTTGAAAATTAATTAAATTATAAAAGCAATTCAATTTTAAATTAATTTGATTAATAAAAATTTAAATAAATAGAAATTTCTAAAACAATTAATGAATTTTAGAAAAATTAAAATAATTACATTAAATTAATAAATTAAAAATAATTTGTCATATGTATGTAATTAACCTTTGGTGAGAAGAATTGTCTCCAAGAAATGGATCTGGACTAGTGTACAAGATGCATTTATTTAAAAGGTTGAAAAAATTAATGTTTGAAATATTCTAAAAAAATATTATTTTTTATAAAAAGTTAACTGTTAATTAAAATTATTAAATTTTAAAAATAAAATTTAATTAAGAAATAATATTTTCATAAATTAATAAATTTAACTATTGTTAAGTTATAGGACTAAATTAATTTGTTCACTGTTCTTCCTCCACCCTTATGGGTGTTTTACTACAACTAAAAGAAGTTATAGGACTAAGTTCCCCTAAAAAAGAAAGTTATAGGACTAAATTTCTGAAATATGTTAAGTTATATGATCAAAAGCAAAATTGCTAAGTTAAAGGACTAAATATCTAGAAATTTGAAAGTTAAAGGACTAAAACATGAATGTGACAACTCAGAGTATTAGTTCTCAAAAAGGTCCAACTTACAGGAGTAAAAATCATATTTTCCCTTAATATTTATTTACAAATTACGAGTAATGATGTTTTTATAGAGAATATATATTGATAAAACAATTTTTTATATTTTTTGAATATTAAATTAAACATGTTAATTAAAAATATTTCACATGGATATACTTTTATATTTTATTTTTTAATATTATATTAAACATATTAATAAAATAATTATTCCAAATATATATATATACATATTTATATATTTATATAAAATGTAAAATGAAGTGAAATAAAGATAAATAACATGTGAATTGATGGTGAGACCTATGCAAAAGTTGTAGAATGGGTTCAACCATTGTGGAGAAAAGTTTGTAAGAAAGTGAGTTTTTTTTATTTCTAATGTAACAATTGATATGACACAAAAAAGAAAAAAATGTGAAAAAACCTTTAAGAGTTTTTTCGGATGTGGATGCCCCTGTGTAGAACTATGCAAGCATGATATCTGTGATTCCTAAGTAGTCAAACGTTTCTGATTGGACATTCCAATATTTTCAATAGTCTACTATCTACTATTTACTATTTACTATCTACTTCTACTATTATTTATTTATTTATTTATTTATACAATCTTAAATACACGAATGTTTCTGCAAAAAAATAGAATACCTAAAATACCCTTCCATCTAATAAAAGGCACTTTAGACTTCTGAGTGAAAAGTCAGGAATCCTTGTCATCGAAAAGGCACAACGCAAAATTGCAAAAAGGAAACTCAGATCATCCCTCAGGGCCAAATTGCAAAATATACCCAGTAACTTTTAAGTAGTGGCAAAAGAGGACTATATTTTGTTTAAGTGGCAATTTATGCCCTGGACAATTTTGCCCTTATGGCCCAATAGCAAATTAGGTCCTTTATCTTTCAAAAGTAGCAATTATAGTCCTATAACTTTCAAGATTTAGCAATTTCAATCCTTTCATACCCCGCTATTTTCCAAAAACCCCAATTTCAAGGATTATGAAAATTTACATTTTCTGATACCTATTCCGTTCGTGGCATTGTTACACCTACTTAGATCCGTCTCTATTCGAGGTTTTAAGTGGATCATGTCGGGTTTCGACTATAAACTCAATAGGACATACTTACGTAAATGTTTCATGATTCAAAATCGATTTTGAGACTAAAGTGTTTAGATAAAACGGATATAGTCCATTACGACCATATCAGGCCCAACATGCTTCCGTAAAATTAATAAATCCCTTAAACTTCATACCTTCTTTGACCGAAACAACACCGGGTTAAATGGTTCGCAACACCACCGATCGGAAATTATTGCCCCCAGATCGTTTGACAAACAGCTCCTCACTGTTCAACCTCACCCTCAGGGAAGATGATCTGCAAGTTATCCGACTCCTTCAGCAATTGTTCAACACAACTTTGGTTCGTTTCCTACTCCAGGCGTATAAGTAATTCTTAAACGGGATGAATTAATAGAACATTATGAACACATGTTGAAGCCGAAAGCCTCTATTTATTAAGAACTTATAGAAATATTTATTACATTAGTAATCTCCTTTTGGGAGGAGAATACTGGTTTAGCCTCTCATAGATGAGGCTTGCACTCGAAAACACATAAAATTTCGTAAACTAAAACACTCAAAAATATTACAAATTTTTCACTGAGACTTTATTATAAGAAAACTAAGGAAAATGTTCGATGTCCTCAGCTTCCTTCAAATCCTGCATTTTATAGAGGTAAGTCCGGACTTCAAAGGCGGACTTCAAATCTTGCTGATATATATGACGTCACTGCTTACATCATATCCCACATTATTGCCTCGCCAGCTGGTTTTCTTTTTCTCCCGCGTGACTCAGCCCATGTGATGTTTGTCGGGGAATCTTTTAAAAATTTGGTTTACGTGGTCCCCGAGGATAACGCGTCTTGTGAGCTGGGCCCTTATCCTTTCCAGCTGCATGATTTTGTCGGTCGGGTTTGGGTCGGAATCCTTTCCCAAACTCGGGTTCCTTCTGTTCGGGGCATGCTTGACAGATCCGGTCGATCCAACGGCCAACATGCGCCATGTTACAGAATTTCCGGTAAGTTTCTTTGCTTGCCGGAATCTTGTTCTCCCAGAGAATTCTTTTGGTCTCGAAGAGTTCCTCTGCAAATCCTGTGGTTGATCCAGTCATCGAATTCAAAAGGAAAGATCTATTTGTCGAATTTTGGAAGAACTTGAATGGATATTTGACCTCGTCCATTCCCGTTAGACGAACCCAAAGACCCCATGCTCGTCTGGTAGAAGCTTCGTCTTCAGAAAATGCTCCTACTAATACTGGTCCTTCTTCCGGTGAAGCTGCCTTAATGTATTTTAAAGCATTTCCATCCGGTCTTCTTAGCTTGATGAAATGAAAAGCTTCATTAAAGCCTTTCTTATTTGGTTCAGGAGTCACTGACCGATAAAATACGATTCCAAAATATCTCCTCACGGCCAAGTGTGGATTATTGGCCCAGGTCTCGTAAACTGCTTCCCCAATCCATTTAGGTAATTTTGAAATTTCTGGGAATCCTGGTGACACGGTATAGATTGAAGCTAAAGCTCCAAAAGTATACCATTCCTGTACTTCATTTGGATGACTTCTGGTTTCATCCAAACTCCGGGATACTTGCCCGAGATTTCAACCATTGTTTTCTCTCGGGTTAATACCTTGTCTTGTAGTTTCTCCCATTGCCGTTGATATACCCGCATAGGAGAAATCTTATTCTCGTCGATTTGAACCTTAGATTTGCACATCTCGTGGCCTAAGATTCAACTCTCCCTCTTTACCCCCCAGAGGAGGTCTTTGGTTGACTTGAAGACTCGGGTTGTGACACCTGGAGCTTCAACATTAGATTCTGATTTGTACACCCTGGGGGATGCATCACCGCAACACTTGTGATTATGGTACTTGAATCCATAACTTCCGGGTTAGAGCCCCATTCTCTATCCGCCCTTTTTTGCACCATAGGAGATGCAGCCTGGAGGAGAGGCCCTTGCAGCACTAAGAACAATTGTCCTTGAACGAACTGGCATGCTCGTATTTGACTAGAAACGGATTCGGCTGTTGAAGTCATCCATCAACACGCATTGAGACATAACGTCCCAAAATCTCGTTCTAGACTCTCCAGGTTTTCCCGAGATGTCTTACTCGTTTAAGGACCTCGTCAGCAATGCGTCCTTCCATCTCGTGTCAAGAAATCTGCAAGAATATTTTCATGAGATTTTATAAATGACAATATCATAATCATAATATTGACATTCAGCTTGCCATCTAAGTAATCGAGCCTTTTCTGGTTTTGATTCAATTTTGTTTTTCAAAAAAGCCTTGACACTTGAATTATCAATTTTTAAAGTAAACTTTTTAGCCAGTAAAAATAGAGGCCATTTTTTAAAAGCCTTTCGATCGCAAAGAATTTTTTTCGTTAATATGCCACCGAGTTGCTTCACTAAGGGTGAATAAACCGCTGCAGTATCTGCATGACACTTCCTCGTTTGGTGTGACTTTCGTAAGAACTGCTGCCCACCAATCATCATTGGCATCTGTGTAAAGAACCAGTTCGTCCCCGTCTTGGGGAATTGCAAGTTTTGGAAGCTTTTTACAAACTTCTTTAAGTTGCTTAATTCCCTCTTGATGTTCATCTTCCCATTTGAATACTGCATCTTTTTTAAGCAATGGGCTAAACACCTTCCTATAGTATGCCAGATTGTTAATGAACATCCCAGCAAAATTAACAACTCCAAGAAAACTCTGAAGCTGCTTCTTGTCTTTCAGTGTATCTGGAAATCCCTGTATCACAATATGATTCTGTAGAATAATTCCAGATTCATCGATTTCAATTCCGAGGAATTCAATCTGTCTTGTTGCAATTACCGCCTTCTTTTCCGAAAGCACTAATCCTTCTTTGTGACAAACATTTTCTTCCTCCATCTTAATGCGGTAGAATCCGGACTTGCATCGAACTTTGAGAATATCTTGGCACCTTTGATGCGATTAACGGATGTTCTCTACTTGGGATATAGTGTTAGGAATTTTATTGTTTAGATTTTGATGAATGCCATGTAAAACTTAGAATAGAAAGTTGGCTCCCAATTCTTGCTTTGAAATGTATTGTAACAATTAGAGTGGCCAAGCCGAGTCAAGTCGCCCCTACGCTCCAACTTGCAAGAAGACAATCGAAGGCTTGAAGGAAAACTCACGTGAGACAATTGAGTACAACAAAAAAAGTGACAGAACTCGATGAAGAAGCGGTGAGATCTGGTGAGTGGAACATCACCAAGTCAACTCAAGAGAAGCCAAGTCTCAAGTCAAGTGAAGAGTCATCCAATGATTGGAAGCGACTCTAAGTCACCCGGGAAAGCGAGGAAATGCGTCAAGTCGAGATAATCGAAAAAGAACCGTTGATTTAAATCAAGAGATTTACTTAAACAAGTAATATCTCCATACTACCTTTCTTGGAGTGCTCCCTTAGCGTGCAAAGAAATGAACCAATGGGAAGCACTACACCGTGTCGAACTACGAAAAGGTGATAAAACATTTCATACGAGGAAATGGCAATTCCAAGAAGTGCAAACCAACGATCGCAAAGTGATTTTCAAAAATGAGCCTATCTCTTCAACGGGCAAATTTTTGAAAGTTCACTATAAAAGGCCGAGGAGTTTGATTGAGAAAAAATGATGCGTGGATGCGTGAATGACACACGTGAGATATACGAGCTTATCAAAATCGAAACATTCTCAATCCTCAAGCCTACATCTCAAGTACATCAATCCAACACTTACCCGTGAAGGAAAGAGAACTTCAATCGATTGAAGAGGAAACACTGAAAACGAGGGGTCTACATTCCAAGAAGGATTGTAGAAAGGTTCAAGGTGAACCAAGTCTTAAGCGTTGGAGGGCTTCGTGATCAAATCCAAAGTGCTTGAGCAAGTGAGTCAGAGTAGCAAGGCACCAAACCGCCTGTGAAGAAGTCGAGTCGCACGAGAAGCCGGTGAGTGATCAAGGCGTCTCAGATCGAGTCCCAAAGGATCAAGTCATTGTTTTGTGATCAAGACTTGTATCCGGATTGTTACCACTTTGTAAACCGATCATTACTTAGTGGATTCCTCCGGGAGTTGGAGAAGAGAGGAGTAGAAGAATTACCCCATCTTCGAACCTCTATAAAAACTTTATCGTGTCATTTACATTTCAAAGACTTAAATTTTCGCATTTTTAATTGCTTATATCTCACGATAAATTTGCTATCCATTTGATAATCTATAAGTACTAAATCAAGTCAGTAAAAACTTGCTTAATCAAACTTAAGGGTGTTAAGTCTTCCAAAAAAACAAAACCACAAAATTGAGTCAAATTATAGCCAACACCGAGTTACTCTACTAACAAACTCACCGAGTCATTAAGAGATTGACTCTCCGAGTGACTAATTCGACGGTCCATCATGACACACATGTGTAGAACTCAGTAGATTTAAAAGGCCTAAATCGAAAATTTGGTAAGGTTTATTCAACCCCCCTTCTAAACCTTACACTTACACCCCTTGGGACCTACAAGTGGTATCGGAGCGGTTGGTTCATTGAACCCTCCGCACCGGTTCTTGAACTAGATCTCCAAACTTTTCAAAAGTCCGCTTTAGTACTTGAGCTTTCAAAACTCTTTTCTATCATTAAAATTTATTATCATGGAAGCAAATCTAACACGCATTCCTATGTTCACTATTGAAGAATTTGATGATTGGAAAATTCAGTATGTGCTCATCTATCGCATTACATGATGAGATGTGGATAGTGATAGAAGATGGGCCTCTCCGCAAATATTAAAGGTGAATACAACTGTTGACGAAGAGTTGCGGTGAAGGGGAAGAAGATCCAAAGACCGGACGCTTATGGTTGAAAAACCAAGAACCGAGTGGACAAATGATGACAGAAAAAAGATACAACCTGGACAATGTAGCCAAGGATATTCTCTACAAAACCTTGGACAAAGCCATGTTCAACAAAGTGAAATCTTGCAAAACGGCTAAGGAAATGGGACAAACCGACATTGATTTGTGAAGGCTCGTGAGCAAATCAAAGAAAACAAACTTTCGGTGGGTTTGTACAAAAATTTGAGAACTTTAAGATGATCTCAGGAGAAAACCTGGATCAACTAGATGCTCGATTTATGAAATCACAAATGAGTTTTCTACACTTGGAAAGGAATATACACAGAAGAAATGTGTATGAAGATCCCGAAAAGTCTTCCGGTGAATGGGAGATGAAGGTCATGGCATTGAGACACTCCATGGACCTATCTAAGACATCCAATCATGAGCTATTCTCGGACCTCAAAGCCTACGAGTTTGAGCCGAGAAGGAAAGACCAGGAAGAGACAATTGTACCCAAAGTGCTCTAGTGGTTAAAGATGGAAGGAGAGTCGAGGTCAAAGAGGCAATTGACCCGGAAGAAATAGCCCTAATGGTTAAAAGATTTAACAAGTTCTTTAACAAGAACTACAAGAGAGGAAAGGGTGAATCCTCCGGAAGACACTCGGCCCCTCCAAATCAAGGGATGATAGGCCAACCAAGAGAACAGATCATCAACAAGTTGAGTATCAAAGGTCGACAACTCAAGAATAGAAAGAGCCGAGCAAAAGGTGAATATCTATGTTGGAATTGTAGACAACAGGTCACTATGCCATTGATCGCTCATATCCCGTAGTCAACAAGTACAGAAACGAAGAAGAAAGAAAAGTCTTGAGAAAGAAGACAAGAAAAGAAAAAAGGCAATGATGGTCGCAGAGATCTTTGAGACAGCCAAGTCAAGAGAGACAGTGACTCGAGAGAGCAAGAAGCCGACTACTCAAGTGACTCGAAGAAGAAGCCTTGATCCGCTTAATGGCCAAAGAACAAGATCAAGAAGATGAGGTACAATCTAACTCAACAAGCTTTTACACTAGTGATAGTGATCGTGACACACACACTTCATCACCTACGGATCTTTATGATTCATTAGGCAAAATGATGAAAGATTTTGAGCACATTAAAACCTCACACACATTGTTGAATGAGGAAAACAATTTACTCAAAAATCAAAACTCAAAGTCGACTAAGGAGCCGAGTACTCTAAGTCAAATAGTGATGAGAATAAAAGTCTAAAGGCTGAAAATGCTAAATTAATAAGCGTAAATTGTCGCTATAGAAAAGAGGGAGAATGACCTCAAAAATGTTATTGCCTCATTCACTAAGGCATCTAAATCATTGGATGATCTTATTATGAGTCAAAGAGAATGTGGAGACAAGACAGCTTAGGATTTAATTCTCTCGTGCCATGTCAAACCACAAGAGTAATTTTGGAAAAAGGATCTTCAAGTCATGAAGAGTCCGAAAAATCCAAAACTCTAAATGTTGCACACACTTTCAATCCAAAACACAATACTAAGCAAACGGCCTTGGTTACAAAGGAAAAGGAATACCCAGTTGAGAGTCTTGAAAGGGCGGTGAGAAGAGATTCACCGAGTCCCTCCAGACTCCAAACAAAAATACTCAGAAAGAGGAAGCAGAGCTACCAAAAATCCCATAAAACTCATAAAAGAAATACATATGATGGGAATGGTAGAAAATATCCAAGCAAGTCGATCGAATAATGTGAACTATCGCCCCTAGACTTATGGAATACAAGCCCAAATGGCAAAGGCCAGAACTCAACAAAGGCCATTCCAAAAGTATAAGAGCTTTCATCAACACACATATGCACCTAGGCACTACACTCAAAGACACCACAATTACCCAAGAAAGTCAATTGCTAGAACACATATGCAGCATACGACAAAAGAGACAAATTGTATGAACCTAGACTCCCCAAGCAATTTGCCAGGATTAATTATGATTATGGCACCGATAGATGGCAACCTCTTAGAGTCAAATCATTTGGCTATAGGTTGGTTGGATCATCTTATAATTCTAACCCCTCGGGACCTGCACAAGAATGGGTACCTAAAACTTAATTTCCTTGATTGCGGGTTCAAGGAACAGTGAGTGCCAAGGAACCTGGTACATGGATAGTGGTCATTCCGGACATATGACAGAAATAAGAAAAATCTGTCAAAATTCAAGGAAGTCAAAGGAGCCAAAGTCATATTTGGAGGAAATGAAGCTCCTGGTGAAATAAGAGGCATTGGATCCATCCAGAGGAATGGTTTAGAAATCACGAGATGTTGCATATGTTGAAGGACTAAACTTCAATTTACTAAGCATCACCAACTCGTGACAAGGGCTACAATGTTGGATTCAACATGGGAATATGCCAAATCAAAAATGTTGAATCTAATGAAGTTGTCTTGCCGCAAGGATGCGATTTAAAAATATGTATGTAGTGGATTGGTCAATCGCAACACCCAAAGACTGTCTACTAGCAAAAGAGCACTTTGAATCAAGTTGGCCGTGGCACAAAAAGTCGAGTCATCTCGAATTTCAAAACGATCAACAAACTAGCAAGAAGTCATCTTGTGGAAGGACTTCCGCACTTTCGGTATACAAGAAGGAGAGTGTATGTGATGCATGTCGAAGGGAAAACAAATCAAGTCGTCGTTCAAAGAAAAGACATGTCCATCCTCAACAAGAATATTGCATCCGCTTCATATGGATCTATTTGGCCCAAAGTGGAACAAAGAAGCATAAGTGGAAAGAAATACACCTTGGTGGTAGTAGATGACTACTCAAGATATACATGGACAATATTCATGTGCAAGAAGAAAGAAACTCTACAAAAGCTACCACGAGTTGATGAAGAGAATACAAAATGAGAAGAGTCAAACCATTATCAAAATAAGATCGATAGAGGAACCGAGTTTGTCAATGGAATAATAACTCAAGATCGTATTGAGAATGGTATTGGTCATGAACTATCACCGCAAGGACTCCGCGTGAGAATGGAGTTGCGAAAGAAGGAAGAACCCTCAAGGAAGCAAAGAAGGACCATGTTAGTCAAGGCGGGGGTTACAAAAGATTTTGGGTCAAGCAATCAACACGCCTTGCTACACCCAAAACAGATGCATGATAAACAGCGGTGACAAAGACTCCTATGAGATCCTGGATCGAAGAAAACCAAATGTTGCATATTTCAGGATATTTGGATGTAAATGCTTCATCCACAATAATGGCAAAGACAACCTAAAGGCTTTTGATGCTAAAGTCGATGAGGGTATCTTCTTAGATACTCGGTGAAAGCAAAGCCTGAGTAATACTCAACAAAAGAACTATGGTTACAGAAGAATCCATTCATGTAGTATTCGATGAGCCAAACATAAATGGAGAAGACATTGAAGAGTCACCGATAAGTCAAACATCCAACCTTACGAGAAGAGTCCCTATGTCAAGTCGGGCAGGATTATCAATTGAGAAGAAGATGAGATAGTCAATCTCAAAAGCGGGAAAATCTGCGGTGAAAGTGATCACGAGAGAGCCGACCACAAAGAACACAAATTGCAAGTCGATCGAATCCAAACTAACTTACTTCAACCTCGATGTAAGATGGCCGAGAGACCATCCACGTAACTTGTCATTGGGGACATGAGAGAAGGTGTCAAGACAAGATCCAGAACTCAACAAGAAGCAATGTTCACATGCTTCATCTCGCAGATAGAGCCCAAAGATGTGTCACAAGCATTGGATGACACACATTGGATTCAAGCTATGCAAGAAGAGCTGAATCAGTTTGAGAGAAATAAAGTATGGGAATTAGTACAAAGACCCATACATCAAAATGTTATTGGAACCAAATGGGTATTCGTAAAATAAGATGAACGAGGAAGGCCTCGGGTAAGAAACAAAGCAAGACTGGTAGCCAAAGGATATTGCCAAGAAGAAGGAATAGATTTTGATGAAACATTTGCTCCTGTAGCAAGATTGGAAGCTATAAGGATGTTTCTTGCCTATGCAGCTCACAAGAATTTCACTGTATATCAAATGGATGTAAAAAGTGCATTCCTAAATGGTCTATTGGAAGAAGAAGTGTATGTTGAACAACCTCCAGGATTTGAGCAGAAGACTCTTGGAGACAAGGTATACAAACTCAAGAAAGCCTTGTATGGATTGAAACAGCACCCAGCATGGTATGATACCCCGTCACAATTCCTAAATCGAAAATGGATTCACTAAAGGAAAAGTGGATAGAACACTTTTTAATTCAAGACAAGAAGAGTATACCGCTTGTTCAAATATATGTGGATGACATCATTTTTGGATCCACTAACAAAGAGTCGTGTGAAAATTCTCAAACCTCATGCAAAGCAAATTTGAAATGAGCATGATGGGAGAGCCGACATTTTTCCTTGGACTTCAAGTGAAACAACCAAGGATGGAACCTTCATAAGTCAAACAAAATACACCAGAGATTTAATGAAGAAATTTGGTATGGAGGAGAAGTCTTTCGTAAAAATACCAATGAACACATCGATCAAAATGGACATGGATGCGGATGGCAAGCTCAGTAGATCAAACAAGATACTGAGCACTTATTGGATCATCGCTCTATCTCACGCCTAGCAGCCGACATCACCTTTCTTTGTAGGTGTATGTGCAAGATTTCAATCGCTCCAAAAGAGAGCCATATGATCGCACTAAGAGAATATTGAGATACTTAAAAGGAAGCCGTGAAGTAGGCCTATGGTATCCAAAGGAAGGTGGATTCAAGCTAATTGGCTATTCGACTGACTATGCCGATGCAGAGCGAGTGGACAGAGAAAAGTACTTGTGCACATGTCAAATGCTTGGAACAGACTAATTTCCTGGTTTAGCAAGAAGCAAAACTCAATAGCCACCTCTACAAATGGTGGCAGCATAATACATAGTCGCGGGCCTGTTAGCAGCCCAAGTCCTATGGATGAGACAAAGGTGAGAGATTATGAAATTGAAGAAAAAGAAATTCCAATCATGTGTGATAACACAAGTGCCATTGCAATCACTCAAAATCCTCGTGTTGCACTCAAGAACAAAACATATAGATGTCGATATCATTTCATAAGAGATCATGTTGAAAAGAAGGACATTATCTTGGAATATATCTCAACCGATAAGCAACTAGCCGACATCTTCACAAAACCATTATGTGAGTCAAGATTTGAAGAACTCAAACATGAGTTGGGGCTAATTGAGCTAAGTCGAGACACGAAGAATCAAAGAAAATGAATGGAACAGAAAGAAGGTGAAAAAGAGCCGAAAACAAAAATCACCAAGAATCACCATGTCGGAAAGTCACTATACCAAGTCACCGGATAATGAGTCACCAAGAGAAATGTGAGAAGCAGAGTTAAACAACCTAAGAGATAAGCGATTAACTTATGAGCAAGTGACAAAAACGCAATCGTTTTTGACTTAGCGGGAATATTTTAAGAGACACGTCAAAGATAATGATGATGTGTACGGAGACAAAAGTCGCACACCAAGCCTATGATTGGATATAAATCTTTGCCGCATTAAATACGAGACATGAATCGCTGCTCAATATGCGTGCGAAATCCAAGCCGTTGATTTCGATCACGATTCAAAACCGTCCGCACGCCCTTTCATAAACCATATTTAAACCATTTTTCGTCCGTTTCTCTCTCACACTTCTAAAAACTGTTCAATCTCTCTCTCAAAAAGCAAAGGCAAACACTCTCGAAACCCTATCAAACTTCAAAATTATTTCCGAACTTTTCTTGAAATTATTCTCGAGAAATGGCACCAACATATGACTTTACCAAGTTGGGAAAACAAATCCACACCGGTTCGACCGTGGATTTCGACGGAATGGTGAAGCAGGGTCCGACGACACCCCGGTGAAGAAAATCGCGGAGAAGCTAGAAACGGCAGGATCGAAACCGTTTCTAACACCGGAGTATCCTATGACCTATGTGGAGGAGGTCGCACAATTCTACGTGAATGCTTTGAGATTCACGACGAAGGAATCAAGTCATCTGCTCACGGAAGCAATGACTATCACGGCCAAGGATTTGGTGAATATTGCTCACTACCGGCAGAGGGAGCATCCGAGATCAAAGAGGCTGATGTAAACTTGGGCCGACGCATGGAAAGAAATAGCCAAGTCCGACGTTGTCGACAAAATAATATACACAAAGCAAACAAGAGATCGCCAAGGAAGATTATCACAAATTGTTGGACATTGTTGCCAAGTGTATCGACATCAAATTTTAGCTTTGACCAATCACAAAGGCAAAGTTGATCGTGATGGCCGCAATAATCGAAGAAAAGAAGATAAACCGGGCTGAGTTTATCTACAGCAGACTCGCCTTAACGTGGGGAACAAGTCCTTCAAAGAAGATGGGTCATTTGGAGGATCCTCGGGATATGGCCTAGTGATTGGCCGGCTATTGGAGGTGAAAGGAGTACCTCTTAGACATGGGAAGGCCTTCCATGTTAACAAGAGGATGTTCGAGCTAATCTCTCGGTGCTCGAAGCGTGCGTACGCCAAGAGAGCCGACACTGTGAGGGGGAATCGGTGACCCCGAAGACACAGTACGCCTCCTCTCCAACCAAGAAGAAAGTCGCCCTGCGGTGCCGCAAGAAGTCTCACGCCCCCGCAAAGAAAGAAAACCAAACATGCTCCGCCCGCAAAGAGAGTCACCGCCCGCAGCAGAGTCACCGCCCAAGCAGCCGTGTCACCGCCCGCAGCTAGCGGTCGAGAAGGACTCACAAATTCCTTCTCTCGATCGTCAAAAAGAGGAGAACTGACAAGCCTAGACGGCTCCTCGAAACAAACACAAGCACGCCCCCCGCCCAAGATTCGAGAGGACACCGTCTCTCAACTGTAAATCCCTCCGGTACAAACCAAGAGACGAAGAAGACTTGTAAAGCAATCCGAACAGAGAAACCGGTGAGTCGCCTACTAACCTAGCACAAATACGGAGACTACCGGAGAAGTAGAGTCTCCGAGTAGTAGATGAAAAATGACCCAAGTCTCTTCGAAGGTGATCACAGAGAGGCAATCAAGACACAACAGTAGCTCACACAAGTGAAACTCAAGAAGAACCAACTCAGTGATAGTGATGTAATGATCCTATCTCCACCTTACCCGCACATCGAGAATCGTCTGCGTGAGTGGAGAAAATGGAAGTTGAGCAAGTCAAGGGAACAGTTCCAACGGCCCTGAATTCATAGAAGAAGAAGAGGAACTACTGAATTTCCTTGGATTATCTAATTCTCTCCCGGCTCTAGATGAAGACAATCGCATGGATATTCTCGCAGATCTACAAGGACAAGGAGAGAGAAAAGCAAGTCAAGAAGCCGAAGCACGAGAAAAGGCAAGTATCGCCCTATCTCCGGCACCAGAACACTTCCATCCTCTCCTTGATGTCTTCTCGAAAGTGACGAGGAACGCAGAATGCCGCCACGTAAGAATTGCAGATGCAGCAAGCATTGCGTGAATCAAGAATCCTTCACGAGCAAAGACTCGATGGAGGGACCAGGAGAGTCCTCCGAGCACACCGAAATCGATCCAATGGGAGTGGTTCAAAAAATAGCCACCGATGTTCTCGCTACCACTCCCCAAAGCCTAACTCGGAAGAAGGCAATAAGGAAGATGGCGATGAAACGGGCTAGTGGGGACCCCAATCGAGCCAACCCCTATTGAAGGTGTGCCACCACCGCCCCCCAACGGCCGAACCATCAATCGCAACAAGGGAGTTTGGAGACGAGTGACCCCACTCCAAGTCACTCACCGGTGCTCCACCGAGGGGAAACTCCCTCCACCGCAGAAGGTCGGAGGATCTTGCAGATGACTCCACAAAGAATGTAGGAGGCGAAGCAAAGGAAACTCAAATGCAAGAAGAGAAAGAAGTTGCCATCGAAGCTCGCAGGCGATTGAGATCGTCTCACGGTGAGGTGCCAACCGCTCGAAGGCTAATGACGCCGCCGATGCGGTCGAGGCCGAGGCAAGGAAACGAATGTACGGGAGTTAACACTGGCGATGAAAGTGCAATCCATGGGGTTGAGACTCCAATGGATGCCATCGAGAAGACCCTAAGACAAACCGACATCGCCGAAAGGAAGACAAGCCTCGCAGCGAGCCAGAGAGACCGCCGGAGGAAATGAAGGCCCGCGGAGGTTGAGACTTCCAGGGGGTAACACAAACCAAGTGGAGAACATCCCTCCCGTAACCATCGATCCATCTCGAGAAGGAGATCGCGCACTTCATGATTCCTGTGACAACCCCCGATGTCACCTTTCTCGGGATCGAGAAGGGCGAAGAAGAAGCCGAGTCAACTCCCATGACAAATCCAAAAGACTCAGTGCGGATGTTCAGGCACGAGCAAGTCCGATCCCAAGACTACTCGTCGGACTTTTAATTTTGATGATGAGCCACCCATGGAAATCTCATCATCGTCCGATGACGCTCGATAAGGCCGAGGACCAGTCTACTCAAAAGGAGAAATCATTTGAGACCAACGAAGTCGTTAAGACAACCTGAGGCTCAAAGCAAGCCGAGCCCATCGCACCACAAAAACCACCAACCAGAGACAATCGCTCCGACTCCTCAAGTTACACTGGATCGATTCCCGTAAGAACTTCACGCCCACCGCTTATCATCGAACAAATCCCGGATGGCGGTGATGAATCCTTTGTGGAATCTTTCCCTTTCTCACCGGAGATACTTAACTCCATGAAGAGTCGAAAAAATGAGCAAGCACGCTATCACGACCAGCTCTGTTTTTCACTCGTGCACCATTGTTCCAGTGACTTCGATTTCGACATTCAGTATGGCCATCACCGCAATGTAAGAATCAATGTTGAAACGAGAAGTGTTCAAGGCACTCTTTTCAAGTTGAAAAGATGGAAAGGCATCAGCCTCCTTGGATATGCGCCGGACAACAGAGATGCCAACCTTATAGCCGACTTGAGAGGCATCACAATCGGGATAAGGGAATGGTGGCAACAAAGCAAAGAATCAATGCGTGTGGAACAGTGAGATACTTGAGCACAATTATTTAACAACAAGCCGTGTGGAGAGTCGAAATCGTTGATGCGAAACGAAGTCTGGGGAACACATTGAACATATGCACGAAGCTCACACCGCCGAGATCAAGCTGGCCGCGTGAGCGTAATGCAAATGATATACAGCGTTTGGAAGAACACATGACAAGAAAATTCAGCCTTCTCATGGCCGAGATGAAGCCGATTTTTGAGAATCCAACGCTACTCGGTCAATTCGTGCAAGATACAACGCAGCAGACTTGAAGCAAAATTCAACCATCGGGAGCTTCGACTTCATGCTTGCCAAAGATGTTCCTGGGGTTCCTCTATCCTTTGATGATGCCAAAAAGGGGGAAGAGGAATACCTTAAAGCAAAACAAAATCTGTTTGAGAAGAAAGGAGCAAATGACAAGGGAACAATCGAGAAGGGAAAATCGAGGAAATTTTGAAATCAAGAAAGGAAAATCGAGGGGGAAGGATCAAAGAATATGACCTTGATGATTGCACAAACCCCCAACAGTCCTGTCACGGTGACATTATAAGCAAGAAACTCCCAGTGACTCGCCACTCCAACACTCTGTATCTATGGGCCGAGAAGAGAAAAGAAATTGAAGCAGGGATGAAGGAGGTGGAAGGAAGAATGGATGCCAGGGTGATGAACATTTTGAAAGAACACGGAGGCATTCCGATTGACAGAGACACGAATGCCATTTCGTATGTCGGACAGAGCAGAGCAAGATCGGTTGACGAATTCAAAACGCTCGAATCAAGGTTATTTTGCAAATTTGTCCTTGGCTCAAGCTTGGGATCTCAGATCTTGGGAAAAGGGTCTCACATTATGTGAAGAAGCGACAGACTGCACAGACAACCGCAATCCTCTGGCCGGGTCACTCGCTCGGGCACTCACCGAAAGAAAAAGGCCCCAAAGACAAAGATACGCCCAGCAGGTAGAGGAAGAAGCGAAGTGGAGGAAGAAGCTTGGACCCAGGCCTCGCCCAAGAATATTGAATACGTAGATCCAGGAAAGAAAGGAGGGATCTACCGGGCCGGGCTTGACCATGTGGCGAACTTGCAAGTGGCTAAAACCAACGCCGAGTATGCAAGAAGGATAGAAGAAGAAAACAAGAGACAAACTCGGCTATGGGAGGAGAGACAGAAAGATTAAGAAGAGATGAAGTCGCGGGAAAGGCATATGAGAAGAAAAAGAAGGCAAGCGGTGATGACGAGAAGAAGAGAAGAAGAGAAGAAGATCTTGATCAAGATGAAAGAAGGAGACAAATAAGGAGATGAAGTGTTCTTTGTCCTCCAACCCTTCGTGTATTTTATATGTAAATACATACAATGTAAGTCTTCGTAATAATGCTATAATTTTTTTAGACAATTACATACTCGATACACCTTGTAAAAAGTTGTGTTAAGTACAAGAATGATATGGTCAATAAAAAGACTGATTATGCACATACATTCTATGTCAATACACTATCTCAGTATGTATCTTTGATTATTTGCATCTTTGTATGATTTAAGTTTTGGCATCATCAAAAAGGGGGAAATTGTTAGGAATTTTATTGTTTAGATTTTGATGAATGCCATGTAAAACTTAGAATAGAAAGTTGGCTCCCAATTCTTGCTTTGAAATGTATTGTAACAATTAGAGCCGGCCAAGCCGAAGTCAAGTCGCCTACGCTCCAACTTGCAAGAAGACAATCAAGGCTTGAAGGAAAACTCGCCGTGAGACAGTGAGTACAACAAAGAAGAAGACAGAACTCGATCAAGAAGCGGTGAGATACAACTGGTGAGTGGAACATCACCAAGTCAACTCAAGAGAAGCCAAGTCTCAAGTCAAGTGATGAAGAGTCATCCATGATTGGAAGTCGACTCTAAGTCACCTGGGGGAAAGCGAGGAAATGCGGTCAAGTCGAGATAATCGAAAAAGAACCGCAGTACGTAAATCAAGAGATTTACTTAAACAAGTAATATCTCCATACTACCTTTCTTGGAGTGCTCGATCCCGAGTAAGCGTGCAAAGAAATGAACCAATGGGAAGCACTACACCGT
This sequence comes from Rehmannia glutinosa, assembly GCA_016081115.2. NCBI lineage: Eukaryota > Viridiplantae > Streptophyta > Magnoliopsida > Lamiales > Orobanchaceae > Rehmannia > Rehmannia glutinosa. The sequence goes on along the minus strand of CM071932.1, from coordinate 44,127,153 downwards.
GTCGAACTCGAAAAAGGTGATAAAACATTTCATACGAGGAAATGGCAATTCCAAGAAGTGCAAACCAACGATCGCAAAGTGATTTTCAAAAATGAGCCTATCTCTTCAACGGGCAAATTTTTGAAAGTTCACTATAAAAGGCCGAGGAGTTTGATTGAGAAAAAATGATGCGTGGATGCGTGAATGACACACGTGAGATATACGAGCTTATCAAAATCGAAACATTCTCAATCCTCAAGCCTACATCTCAAGTACATCAATCCAACACTTACCCGTGAAGGAAAGAGAACTTCAATCAGTTGAAGAGGAAACTATCGAAAACGAGGGGTCTACATTCCAAGAAGGATTGTAGAAAGGTTCAAGGTCGAACCAAGTCTTAAGCGTTGGAGGGCTTCGTGATCAAATCCAAAGTGCTTGAGCAAGTGAGTCAGTAGTAGCAAGGCAAACGCCCGTGAAGAAGCCGAGTCGCACGAGAAGCCACCGAGTGATCAAGGCGTCTCAGATCGAGTCCCAAAGGATCAAGTCATTTGTTGTGATCAAGACTTGTATCCGGACTGTTACCACTTTGTAAACCGATCATTACTTAGTGGATTCCTCCGGAGTTGGAGAAGAGAGGAGTAGAAGAATTACCCCATCTTCGAACCTCTATAAAAACTTTATCTTGTGTCATTTACATTTCAAAGACTTAAATTTCGCATTTTTAATTGCTTATATATCACGATAAATTTGCTATCCATTTGATAATCTATAAGTACTAAATCAAGTGTAAAAACTTGCTTAATCAAACTTAAGGGTGTTAAGTCTTCCAATAAAACAAAACCACGGTGAGTCAAATTATAGCCAATTTGAGTTACTCTACTAATGTAAATTTCACTCAAATGTTAAGAGATTGACTCTCTTGAGTGACTAATTCGATGTCCATCAAGGACACAACTGTTGTGTAGAACTCAGTAGATTTAAAAGGCCTAAATCGAAAATTTGGTAAGGTTTATTCAACCCCCCCTTCTAAACCTTACACTTACACCCCTTGGGACCTACATATAGTATCCGTCGAACTCCAAAATGTTATTAATCCCTTTGTAGTTAATAACAAGTCTTCGCTTTCTCTTTTGATTTCACCATGGTTTCGACTAAGAATCCGGATCTGCCTGTATGGAGAAAATCCTGGTGAAATTAACTTAAGGTCAAGATGTTCCTTAAGTATCTTCTGCATATCCTTACGATCCTCCTGGTTCATAAGGATTGGTTTGAATCTTACGAACTCGTACTCCTTTCCAGGTTTAACCTTTAAGGATGCTTTGAGCTCATTCTTATCCCACCATGCCAAAGGATCTTCATTGTAATTCCTTTGGATCTTCTTCTTAATGTCCTCGAGTGATATTTGTTCCTCCAGGGTCACGTCACTCTGCGGACTCTCCATTAGACTCATCCATAATTCTGCAATGGCTTCTGGAGTTACTCGTTCTTCTCCTTGTACCCTGAATGAGTACAAGTTATTATCCCATATCTTCTGATCCTTTTGAATGGAACCAAATTGTCTATAGGATAATAAAGCTTCACCAAATTTCCTTCGATCCGCCATTTTTGGATTTCGAAGTTTGGCTTCATCACCACGCTTGCTGCAAAAATTAATAGGCATTTTTCTGTAAAATGCTTCCCGCAGTCGCTGGACAATGATCTTATGATCACATAATGTTGTGAAAATAAGTCTTCTTGTCTCATTCTCCTGTGTGAATCGCTTGAATGTTTGTAGGAAATTGTTTCCTAGCAAAACATCTGCACCTGTATCATGGAAATAGATTGGTGGCGTTTTCACTTTGTACCACGGGTACCGCCTGCACCTCCGATCATGATTTTCGCTTGTTTAATTCCTCTATTAAGAATAAGGGTTCTTTTAGAGAAATCTCTTCCGCAATAGCTGGTAAATCTTCTCCAATTTCTTTAGGAAAAACATCCGCTTTGCGCAAGACATATTCCGGCTCTGAATCAATATAGGCGCGAAATACTCGGCCTTGTATTCAACATATAACATTCCAATTGAAATGTATATGGAGAATGGACTAGTGGTCATCTAATTCGTATCTTTTATCGGCCCATCTGTGAACTCCATTCCTTCTTGTAATCTTTCCCAAGGTTTATGATCCTCAAGAAATTCAATTCCCGGTGTTAATTGTTCTCGGGATTTTTCCCGCTATTCCGAGATAGTCACTCAATTTCACCTATCTTGAGGCTTCCTTGATACCTTCCCACTATAGGTTGTTGGAGATAATACTGAGTAACATCACAAGGAAAAATATTATCTTTTTGAGTGATGTCGAATATTACTTCAACCTCTCGCCATCCTTCTCGACATTTCGGCTCTCCCGCCTTTGTTTTGAAAACATCGGGGATACGCGAACTATACTTGGTCTCTTTTCTTCCCAACGGCCGCTACTCACCATTCTGCATGCTGGAAAGACATCCTTACGGGCTCAACTCGAGACTTCGACTTTTGTTGAAAAAAACGGTTGATCTTGAATTATCATATCAATCTCCTTTATAGTTGGAGATTCAATGATTTCTCGGTAGAACCACCCTGGCAAAGTCCTCAAAGATTCTTGGGACTTCAATAAATTCCTTTCTCAAGAATACTTGAATGATGGGTATTCGAGAGAGCATAGGAAATCTTGTATGTGATCGAGTAAGGCCTATTTCCTTCTTTCATCAAATCGACTCTTTTGAAATCTTGATGAAGAGTTAGGACTCTATTAAAATCTCGATCTCCCAAATTGTATGCAATTATTGGATAGACATTGAATGCTAATTTTCCCGCATACAAATTTCTGTTACCGCTCTAAGGCATGAATCATTGAGATGTGAGATTCGCTTGTCAAAAATAGCAAGATTGAGTGGCGAATCTATTCCTTCCTTGAATGTTGCCTTAATAATTACTCTTATGGCTCCAATGTTAATCCATGAGAGTGTATTTGCAACTCTCTTTTAACTCGCTTTTGATCTCCGTATTTCTCTAATAGGGACCAACCGCATCTCGATCAAAGGTTGCAGTAAACTCTATCGAGAATGGCCAATTCTCCGGTTGTTACCCCCGTGAATAATTTGGTGTTTTCTGCTACTGAAACCCAATCTTATCCAATGCTTTTTCCATAGCTCCAATTGTAAATCCATCATAGACTTGAAGCTTTGGATCTTCCTTCATGATTCTCATAAGAGTTTTATGAGAAACCGTCGCGTGAGAGAGAAATCGACATATTCTCCCGATCGTCTGTGAAGAATTTCTTCTTCACTCCGATTCTCGAATGGATTCACTTCCATCATCGAGAATAGATTTCTTCTTCATAGATGCTTTCATCCGAGGGAATATCCTCAAATTGATACACCGTATTAAATCCCGATAATAGATGCTTCTTCGATTTCGGTGTAGCCTCGAACCTGCCCCGACTCCTCGTTTTTGATTGTCCTGGGCAATCCGTTGAGATATGCCTCTTGCTCGCATGTCCAAAGAATTACAGATCTTTGAAACTTTCATTAGCTCCGTGTGAGCACGCCTGAAAGTTCTTCTCCCTCGGATTTCTCTTGTACTTGCTTGATTAGAACCTCGATGATGAGACTCTACTCCCCGCTTAATCGGTCTTTGCCCTGATTTATAACTTCGGGCTTTTTGTTTTGACCAGAACCTTCTAGGTCTCCATGAAGACCTGCTTCTTTTGCTGCTGCTTCCTCGGCGGTATGGATGGCTTCTATCCTTCTTCTTCTTGTGCCGCCTTAGTTGACCTCCCACAACTGTTGGGATATCATTATCCACGCAACATAGAGGAACTGTTTTGTTAATTCCTCTTAATCTTTTGTAATTCTTGTATAGAGCTGCTTGGTAACACCATTCAAATAACTTGGCCTTTAGGAAAGACATTTTTCTGGCCACAATTTCTACTTCAGCTCCTCCTTTGTATTCCCTGATAAGCATTTCTCTCCAGGGACTCGGAATCTTGGCAAAGAATAGCTGTGCCGCTTCTTTTTCCTCAATCTTGGATTTCCACCGGTATTCGGTGAACAACTTGATATATTCGTCAATATGACAAATATCCAGTAACTCAAGGTTATAGAGGGCTTGTTTATATCTCTTTCTTTTTTCATCCTCTAATCCCTCGAAATAACCTGTGCCGATGAACTGGATTTTGAATAGTTTTGCCATACCATCGACAATTCCTTTAAGTGATTCCCCTGATGTGACCGAACTTTTCGTACTAGCATCGGTTATATCCCAGGAAATCTTCACCGATCCTTCAAGACTCATTTCAAGTAGTAAAATGAATGAATCCTTTGTAAGATCGAGGGTTCCTGCTGAAATTCTCATAGCTGAAGCCCATTCATCAATGAGGACTTCTCTATTTTTAAAATCTGGGATGTCCAGATTTAACATCAACCCATATGGATGTATTGGGTCGAGGTGCGATCTTCCGTAAGGCGTCTGATAAACATTCGGCCTTCCAGTAGGTTGTCTAGTTCCTGCAAGAGGGTTTCGACCTCCTGTTCCTGAAAGTGGATCACTCCCAGTCGTGAAATCCCCAGTATGTGGCATCCTCTCGTCCCGAGCTCCATGATGTGAACCCGTACTTTCTTCGACGTTAGGATTAACTGGTGGCGGTGGTGGTGGAATTGGTCTACCTTGTGGGTCATAGGTAACCAAAGCTGATTCCTCACCTGCGTTCATCTTTAAATCTACAATACCTAATCCCGCGAAGGATTCTGCCAGGTCATATAGATCTTTAAGATTCATCTTTTCAATATCCATCTTTTTAATTTTTGATGGATTTTCCTTTGATTAGAGCAATGAGTTTTTCCTCATCTGTCATCTTTCGTATAACTTCGGTTGGTTTCCCTTTTGGGTGTAAATAGGGTACCGTCCCAAAATCAATACATTTCCTCCCTCTGGATGAACTCGGCCTATCATCCAGGTTCTGGACTCGTTTCTGAATATCATGAAGAAGTTCAAGAGTTTCCTTCTGATATTTCACCATCGTCTCCATCTTGTTCTGGATCTGATGAACTTGTGCTGGTAGATGAATATGACGGTTGCCATAATTCGCACGCGTCTTGGACTTCTCTAAGATCTTCGGAGAACTTAGATTTGTCCGGGAAGTATCTCGTTCCACTCCGGTACTCCATCAGAATCATTGTTTCGATGGGAATTTTCATGAACCGTTTCTTGAAGGTTCATCAAGTGAACATATAGGGTCTGGTTAAGCATCCGAATCGCTATAATATTCGCTTTCGCATTTTGCATTGCCTTAAGGTTTCCCCGTCGGCTCCTGCCTGTTCCTTTTCTTCATGTTGGTATTCCCAATATGAAACCTGGTCTAGGTGTTCTTGTGCATACATCGTCAATATTTGACAATATGTCCTGTAAGGGGTACATCTCGGACATCGGTCCGGATCCATAATCTCGGAGTAATTTCTCCTCACCAATTGTTAATTACATAAATATAATAAATTTAACTAAAAGTTCTTAATAAACCTAGGCTCTGATACCATTTTAAGCAAACACTTAGTCAAATTAGCAATATGTATGAATAAGGGTATAATTGGTATTATGGAAATATTCAATTATCCCATTGGACCAATTTTGCAACAATTCAAAACTTATAGGACATAATTTGCTTAAGTAAAAACTTATAGGACCAATTTTGCCAATCTTTATAAACTTACAGGGTATATTTTGCCAACTTGATACTTACTTGTCCTAAAATGCCATCTACAAGAAGTTACAGGGCATCTTTTGCAATTAAGCCCATCCCTCAGCATCAAAACTCTGTTTGAAGGGGAACGCAAAGGGGAAAAAAAGCCTCAAATTTGAACGGGAACGCGGGAACGCAAGGAAAAATGATAGAAAAATGGCAGAAGGAAAAAGAGCCTCAAATCTGAATGTAAAAACTAAAGAAAAAAAACTACCGAAGGAGAGTCAAGTGTATAAATCAACTAACGGGATTCAAGAAGTTTCCCAAGAAAACCACGACTAGGGCATCCTTAGTTTCTCCGATTTTCTGAAGGAATCTCTCATGGGATTACAGGCATGGGCTTTATTGATTGGGTTCCATTTATCAAGTCCAATCTTGCTGATACCCCATTTCAAATTACACATAGGTTAGTTTCTCAAGCGACAAAGTTTTGTTCGAAATTATTACAAAATAAAGTTTCATGATTTGAAAATAGAATTGAACCTATAATCAAAAGTCGATGATAACAACTTAACATCATTATGCCTTTTTGGGGTAATATTTTTGTTGCATGAATATGTCATCCTATTGGAAAAGAACTTGTGAGATTTTGAAAAGTAAAATCAGAAAATGAAGTTGTTTGATTACTGGCTTCATGTAATTTTAACTCTTCTTCATGTCATATGGTATTGTACAACAGTCGTTAGTGTTTTGGAAATGGTTGATGCTTAGTGTGTTGAGACAAAAACAAACCCCAAGTCTATATCTATGTGCTTGACAACTTAAGTAACCCAAGCATGGTTTAAAGCGGCCATATTATTCATAGTCCTTAGAGATGCTAGAGCTTTATCATATCACCTGACTCACATTTATATGATAAAAAGGTATTGAAAGGCATCAAATTTAATTTTTTGTTAATTTTGAAGTAATGAAATAACAAACACATTAGGATGCTCGCAAATTATCTATAATCAAGAGAATGAGAACATGTTTATTTGCTTCGAATGAGTTATCGTCTGTGTCAATCCTTATGTAGTTAACTAAAAATTCATAACTGGAAAAGAGGTTTACATTTAATATGAGTCAACACCTATTTCACTTTGTATTTTGTAAATTGAATTCACGTTGTCCTATCTCACAATTGAGATGAATTCAGGCAATAGTCCTCAAGGTTCTAGAGTTCTCCATTATCCAAATGAGGAGAAGCTTAGCTAGAGATGTAGGCATATGATCCCCTAATATTTAAACAACAATAAGATAGACCAAATACTTGTGAGACTTTATTTATTAAAACAAAAAGAAATAAAGTTGATAACATATGTTCTGACGTTATTTCTCAACTATAATATTGATTATCTTCACAAGTTATTCATTTTCTCTTACATCTGTGGTTACACGCAAGCAACATGTCAAAACTTCGTTATTGTATCATTCTTCTTTAATCTGATCAAAATCAAAAGACAGATGGAGAAGATAGAGAATGATAGGGGAAAGCAGGATTTTTAAAAACATTATTCCTCAAGAGAAGTATAAGCATAAATCAAAGTGTCAGATAGAGAATGATAAATTCTGGACAAACTTCACATGGTGCCTTGAACTAGCGAAGATCTTTGAGTTCAGGAAACTATGATTCCGGTGATCTATAACGCCGTCGTTCCGATGGATGTGCAGTGGCCGAAAGGAAAATGTGAGGCAGAGAAGTTGGACCTATGGAGAAATGCAATGAAACGAGAAGGTGTGTTCTTAAACTTGCGGAACAGCTAAAGTATGCTTCTAGATGACCATTATACCGTTCAAGTCCACTGTAATGAACTCTTCAAGTAATCATCATTTGAGTCCCAAGTCCAGAAAATTTGTGTAGTTGAGTACCAGAAATTAAATTCAGGTAAAGAACTACTATATTACCTTTGGTCCTGTTTTTAACATTGTCCCCATTAAAAAACAAATTGGTTATGAAATTAATGGACTTGGGATAATGGTTGGAAGCCATAATCTCATGCTTTAAATTAATCTTACTTTATAGTTATTTTGCTTAATGGTGGATTGTGTTAAGGGGTGGCTCAATTTGAATGTTATGGTTTAGAAAATGTCATTGTGCGAGTAACATTCTCATTACTGAGATGGGGTTGGTTTTAATATATGTTATGTATATTTTTTGAGAATTTTCATGATTTCTTGATTTCATGGCCTTTAATTAAGAAATATTTGTTGTAGTATCCAGGTTTCATTTATTTTTTAGAAAGTAGTATATTCTGTTGCTAAAAGAAATATAATTAGGACAATTTTAAATTCCAATGTAGTAATTTTCATGGAGAAGAATTTGTGAGTAACTAACATGTTATTTTTCCAGAAAGACAAGATACACGGTTCACAGTGGTGAGATTTGATGTGGAAGCATTTCATATGTTGGATTCTTGGTTGGATGTGGCTTGAATAATTCCCATTTATTGAGTTTTCTCCAGTAGAATATGATGCTGTTAACTTTGTAGTTTCCCAACTATTATCATCTATCAGAAACACAGAAAAGTAAATAGTTAAACATAACTTGGACAAAGGTTTATTTGAATATGCTCTTTTCTCTTGTCCTTAGTGTATTTTGCAGTCTTTGTTGGTAGTTTGTTTTATCTTTAGTGTGTGGATTTATAATTTGTTATGGACTTTGATAAACTTGTGAAATTGCGATATTGCGGTCTTAATGCTGCAAACAGAATGAACAAGTGTGCATAGCTCTAATTTGGTATACTGAAGCTTGAATTAACGTAAGGGGAGTTACTAAATTAAGATAAACTATGTAAGGTAAGCTTATTTGTATTTACTAAACAAGTTGGCTTGTATTTCCTATTAGCCAGATCTTAATGTAATTAGAGCAATGCTGGTGAGAAAATAGGGTTGGCATATTCTGAATCCAAGTGTTTCTAAAAAATGCAAATTAATAAAATGCTAAAATTTGAATGTAATTTTATCGCTAAACTGAAATCATCTTTTGACAATACCAATTGGATTATTAGTGCCATCACCACTGAGTATTTGATTGGACCATGATTAAGTAGAGGAGCAATTACAGTATATAACCATGATTAATTATATTTGTTCTAGCTTTAACTTTTAGAAATTCATAGATTAACTTTGTTCCCATTTATTTTGCAAAAAAGAGCAAAATGTAAGGACTTCAAACATATTTCATTACAATCGGTTTTCATCGGGTATCTTCTTTATACAAAAATCTAACTGACTAATCGGTATCTTATATCTTTTTTATACAAAGATCTGAGTGACTAAACCGAGCTTCAACAATTGCAGTTTGCTTGAGAATTACCACTACACATAAGATGGACAGTGTTGACTGGTTACGTTTTATTACTATTTAACTAAGGTGGAGCTCGAGATGATAATGTTTCATTATACATGTGGTGGCATGACTTTGATTTTGTCTGTAAATGCATTGAAACATCCTCATGTTCGAGCTTAGTATAGCATATATTATCTACTTCCATGGCAATCTCATGCATTTTTAGATAATCCTTAATTTTGTTCTACCTGCAATTCATGATAGTTGACCAACCTTTCTGTTTTGTGTGCTAAGCAACTTGAGGAGTTACCTATTTTCTTCCCTTGATATACTCAATGGAAAAAAAGCTTTAGAACAACACAACCTCTGCAACTGCTATTTATCAAATGAAACCATCTGTGAAAAAAATTACTTTTTTACCAAATTTGAACCCCTCATTTAACCTCACTGTTTACAAACTACTCCAGTTCATGTTGCTTCCAAACTCTAGCCGATCTCTTTCGTGTTACTTGATTTCAATTAATCTTCTCTCTTATTTTCAACATTTCTGCTTACTTCATTTCAATAATAATATTCTCTGACCCTTTACTTTTTCTTTTAGACTAGAAAAGGTATTAGTTTTACATCAACTCTTACATTTAAAATTTTAATGTGACCACATATGAGAATTTGCTGTATATGAGATTGTTATAATATTTGACTAATGCTTTTAACATTATTTCATTTGAGGTATCTGGAACTAGCAAACTATTTGTATCACTTTAGGAATAAATAAAATTATCAAGTTTGATTTATTTTGCGTAGCAAATGATCTAAATTTGGATTTTGAATGATAAGTTGTTATTTAGTTTAGCCACGCATCCATATCTTTAGTGTGTTTTTTCATTATACCACAATGTCATGATAACCTCTTTGCCTGGTCATGTGGTGTAGGTGTCATTATATGTGGTTTTCAATGTATGCAAATAGAGTGTATTCCATATCTGCAATATTTCTGAATTTCTTTACTTTTCTTTGATCGACCTTCTTTTGTAAAACTATTAAAATAGAATCGGCTCTTTGTCTCTGATCGGCCTTCTCTAAGTGGGCGGCAAACACACTATCAATGAATTTGCAGATATATGCTTGTCCTTACATAATTAGTAATCATTCGGAATGTCGTACGATGCTCATTATTATTTAAAAATAAATCTATTATTTTTTATTCTCTATTTTTGGAAAATGTACCTTTGGTATCTAGCAACATAAATATAATTTGTTTATCTCTATCTCTACTATCCTAAAGGTCTGAATATTTCTACAAGCTTATGGTTAAATTAAAATGCCCCTTTAATGTAGATATTCTAAGAACATGAGAGTAATTTAGCAAAACTCATTTAATGTAAACATATATCATACCCTCCTTTCAGTATATCGAAATGTCAATTCTACTTCTCTAATCGGCTTGGCATATGGAAATAAATGAGATCGGCGTCTTATTTCTGAAGTTCAAGGCATACAGAAAGTCAATGGAATCTTATCTCTGTAATACTTGGATCAAAGCATCAGAAACCATATGAGTGTAAATTACATTGGCCACAATCCCAACTTGGTGATGAAGCTGGAAGTATGAAACTGGGAACCCAACTGAGCCATCGCAGAAGACTACTGTTGAGACAATAGAGTTTGAAACAGTTGTTTGGGATGAAACTGTGGAAGAAATTAGTAAGAAGATGTTGTGATCTTGGAGGACAATGACGTTCCAGTGGTTGAGACTACTGAAACCAAGGCACATGTGGAAAATATGGCGGAGGCTACAGCGGTTGAGACTGCTATGAGCAAAGATGTTGAAATCCCAATTGTTGAGACTGTTTGGGATGTTAATATTATCCAAGACCCAACAGCGGTTGATACTGTTGCAGGGAATGTTGTTGAAGACCCAGCAGCGGTTGAGACTCCTACAGGGAATGAGGAAATGATTGTGGAACAGATTGTGGAAAATGTTCAGAATCTGGGTGAAGAGTCAGTTGAGCCAGCAGCAGATCTAATGGAGATAAATGAACCAGCTGATACAGAACAGGAAAATATTCATAATCTAGCTGAGTCAGAAAAAGATGAATCAGAGGCAACTGACATGGCTGAAATTGAAACAACTGTTAAGATGGACATCAATGACACAACTGAATCAAACCCAGATGAAGGTAATTAAGCAACAGGGTCCAACTTTGCACAATATATATTTGTGCTTGTTGACCCACCCCCTATTCGCTAGATCACCTGCAGATGACATTGTTGAGATAATTGATGCACAGACAACTCAAATTGATGACGCAACTGTTGCCAGTGAAGTTGTTAACACAGCTGAGGCACAGTCAGCTGTTCGCCAAAAATTTGATAACAATACTGCAAGTGTACAACGTAGTTTATAGAATAATGACAAGCAAGGTCGTAATCCTCAATGATTGAATACGAAACACTTAGGCTATAGTAACATCGTATTTTAATTATATTGAAACGACCAAAAATCACAAGTTTTAAAAATTCTAAATTAACATATAAAATAAAAAGAATAAATTTATAAAAATCTGAACTCCACAAGTCTTTTCAACAGATACAAAAGCAACCCTAGGCACATAATCTCAACATTCTTCTTCAATATTAAATCCAATCAATGTTTATCAAATCAATTCATATGTTTCTATGGGTTCAATTCATATATTTGTTTATTCCCCCTTCCGAAGCAAATAAACAGTTGATTAATATCAATTGCTAGCATCCCTACTCAACAATTAATATTAACTCCCAAAAGATCTGTGAATTGAATGACTCCCCACAAATAGTTATAAGCCTCCCGACTCTATTCCCGCTATATGTCTGAATTCAATTTCCGTCTTTATTAGAATTCATCTCCCGAATTATGGATTAACAAATATGACCTGCAAATTATTGGCCAAATAATCTACAAGAAAATAAGAACTCGAATTCATATAATAGAACACATAAATCAATTAAGAAAATAATCAATCAAGATTTAACATGAATCCACAGTTTTGATTATGCCCTAGGATCAGAAAGATTAGCTTAACATGATTCATAACAAATTCATAGACAAACTTGAAATCAACAGTTTGACCGTCTAAGTACAAACAAGATATCTAAACTAAGAAAGAAAACCCCTTCAAAACGCTTGCGGTTCCATAGATGTGAAATGCCTTGTGGTGTTCTTCGTAACCTAGTCTTCCTCTCTCAGAAGACCTTTAATTTGTGTAATCATGTGTATTGTAGTGTATTTTGTGATGTACTGACTTGTTTTCAATTATCGAAATCGTCCAAGTCATTGGTCTCCCTTATATAGGTGATTTGAGAGATCACTGGTAGAGTTTTGATGGGATTAGGACACACAATTAGCCATAGACAGGTCGCATGGGTCGTGTCCAACCACAAGGTCGGGCCGGTCCAGCCTTTATTTTTTGCCCCGAATGGTTCACACGGTCGTGTTACTTGTAAAACGTGTGAATTTGCTCCTAGGGTCTCATGAAAGTTGTACCCCTTTCTTTTAGATTTCCATATCCACTTGAATCAGCTCAATATCAATTTTGTAGAAAAAGTTATGGCCAACATATTAAACCCTACAAGTGCGGAAAATTGTTGGTGTATTTGGACATTTTTGAAAGAAATTCCTTTTTGTTCGGTCGTCCATGTTTCTTTCCTTCACATCTTTGCTCGTACCATGGATTTTGACATATCCTTTGGAATGTGTTATTGCTTTTTGTCCAATTTATCTCCATTTTCAGTCAAAATCACAAGAGTACGCAATATTACGCCCAACAAAGGAAACCAAGTAAAATACACTAAATATTCGTGGAAATGCATCAAATATATATCAAATTGAGCTCTTAAATGCACGTATATTTTACACATATCATCAGCTCAGCAGGCTCACACAGCTGTTGATGCCAATGAAGCTAACACAACAGAGGTGCAAAGAGCTACAAGTCAGTGGAAAGAGGCAAGAAACCCTATTGGAGATGGAGCAGGGCCTTCCTCAACTCCAATTGACAACTTTGGTCCAGAGGATTTTGTGTTCCCAAAAGAAATTCCAAGTGATGAAGAGCCATAAATTTCTTATTCTAGCAATCCAGAACACATTACAGAATCAATAGATATGAGGGAACGTGCATTGATTCCATATAATCCTCATGAAAACATCCCTACGAATTTGTCCCCGGGATTGACAGCCAACTCACGTCTGAGCTCAGAAGAGCCTTCTGATAAATGTTTGAGGAGATGGAATATATAGAGCATGGTTTTTCGGGTCTCTGCCAACACATTAACAACTATGATGCACATTTAAGCAGTGAATTTGTTGCCTTCTACTCAAGATCAAGGAGTGGTTGCTGAAACTAAAGCTCTTTGGAGGGAACATATATATTGGTATCTTCAAATGCCTTTACAACAAACTGCTTATTGGGGTCCTGATCAAGTGGCATTTCAGAATCGCCAAAAGGACCATATCAATATGATGAATGAAAACCACCAGAATGACATGGACTTGTTAGCTGCAAAGGTTGAGAAAAAGTTCGAACATTTGGAAGCTTCAATGAATAAAAAATTCTCAACTTTGAAAGATCAGCTGATTGAACTTAGCTCGCATCACTCTGCTGCCGATTCCTCAACCCAGAAGAAGTTAGACATCATTCTAGAGACTATTCAACCTCCATCTCGTGATGATGCCAAAAAGGGAGAGGGAAGTGTAGATCCTTCTACAACATCTGCAAAAGGCAAAGCACCACAAGCTCTTCTATTTTGTTTCAAATTCCATCCTCCCTATCAGTTGATGAAAAAGCTAGTTTGCACTACCAAAATCCAGGGAAGAGATCGTTGCTCTTGATAGACAAGAAGACAGAATAAATTTGCTCATAGATAGATATGGTGGGCCACCAACAGGTTTAATCCCCAAGGAAAAATAAAGAATAAATGAAGATTTTGATACTCTTCTATCTGAAGGATATTATACATAGATGAGACTTGCGGATGCTTGGGATTTGTACCGGGATAAAGGCTTGGAAAACATTGAGTTGGCTAAGGGTCAACAGAGTACTTCCAAAAGCCAGCTGAAGGGTGGTGGCAGCCAAGTTCCTATAGGAGGAGGAGATGATAGAGGAAGAGGTACTGAATCAACTTCTAGTGGGAAAGGCAGAACTAAAAGCAAACCTAGAAGAAGCTCTCCACTAAGAAGAGAAGGAGGTGTCATGTCCATCACTCCCCTAAAAAGAGATGCTGCCTACTGGCTCGGTCTTGATGAAACTCCGCAAAGAGAAGGTGAAATAAAAGCAGCCGAGTGGAAAAGACATGTTGAAAGAGAAGAAATCGAGAAAATATCCAGAGGCAAAAGAGAAAGAGGATAGATAGGGGGAAGCAATCCGAAAAATTGTTTTAATTTTACATTCATTTGTAAATACACAATATAATGTAAGTGCCTGAATTTTACATGAATAAAATTTCATTATTCTTTCAATTATTTAATTTCAATGCATGGATGTTGTAATAAGTTTTAGCATCATCAAAAAGGGGAAAATTGTTAGGAAATTTATTGTATAGATTTTGATGATTCTTAGAAAACTTTGTATTAGAAAGTTGACACCCCGTTTCAATGTAATTTTTGCACATGTAATAGATAGGACTTTGACGGACTCAATAACATCCAAGTGATAGTGCAGACTTGCTGAAAAAATCATCAGAAGACTCACAGCTGAGTAGTGGGAAGAACCAGCTGACTTGCAACTGAGTAAACATAAGAAGACTCTCAGCAGAGTGCGACAATCAAGTCTTTCAGAAGACTGATAGCAGCGTCCATGAGAATAACGTGTCAGAAGACTCTAGCTAAGTCAAGAGGGGTAAATCAGCTGAAGGACTAAGACAATTGAAGAAGTCTGTTGCACCAAGTCCAAGGAAGTTACTTATTTTAGTAACAAGGACATGCCTGAAACCTTAAAGTGCTTAAGCTATAAGAATGCAAAAGGAATAAGCGAATGGGAAGCAAGCAGGTGCTAACACCTTTTTCAGAAAACCGGTAGAAAGGTTGGGTACAAAGGAAGGGTCAACATCTAAAGTTGCAAGACAAGACAAGCCAACGAACAAAAAGTATGGTTTGACTTTTTGTCTATTTTTTCAACGGATAAAATTCAAACTACTACTATAAAAGCTGAGAATTTTTCAGAGAGTAAAAATACGTGCAAGACACAAGCAATACGAGCAATTAGACACAAGAGCATTCAAGAGAGAAATACACTCTCGAGCTAAATCTGCAAATCCTCAAGCATATTTAAGACACTTCATTCAACACACACTGTGAAAGATTGAAATTGTTAATTAGTTGAAGAGGAAAATATTTGTGAAAACAAACAAAGGGTCTACACTGACAAGGATTGACGGGTTGTAGTAAGGTTCAAGGTCGAACCCGATTCTAAATTTAAAGTAGGGTTGTGTGAACAATTCCTGAAGATTTAGAGAGCTGAAGTAACTAGGCAGCTGCTGGCAACGAGCTGAGTCCCAGAAATAGCTAGTTGTGTGATCAAGGTTATTTGGATTGTACTTTGTAACTAAAGTCACTTGTTACATTAGTGGATTCCTCCTGGAATAGGAGAAGAGTGGAGTAGAGGAATTACCCCATCCTAGAACCACTATAAATTATTGTGTTTTTACATTATTTCTCTTGTATTCCTACTCTTTATATTCTTCTTTATATTTTCTATCCAATCAACTTATAACTCTCTAAAACACTAAGTGTTGATAACTAAAACTTTAAAGGGTGCAAGTCTTCCACTGTCTTAAAAGAAAACTGGATTTATAAAATAGTTGACTATCTTCAGTTGAGTTACTATATCAACAGTGTTGGGAAATTTATTGTTTAGATTTTGATGAATGCCATGTAAAACTTAGAATAGGAAGTTGGCACCCCAATTTTTGTTGTAAACTGCATTGTAATAAATAGGGCTGGTCAAGCTGAGTTAAGTCAGCTATGCCCAAACATGCAAGAAGACAACTGGAGACTAGAAGGAAGACTCCGCTGCAAGACAGCTGAGTATGGCAAAGAAGAGAAGACGGGAACTCTACTGAAGGAGCGGTGAGATGCGGTGAGTGGAGTATCAGTCAAGTCAACTCAAGAAAAGCTAAGTCTCAAGTTGAAGTGTGGAGAAGAGTCATCCAATGATTGGAAGTCGACTCTAAGTCACCTGGGGAAAGCCAGAAATGCAATCAAGTCGAGATAATCGAAAAAGATCCGTTTACGTAAATCAAGAGAATTACTTAAACAAGTAATATCTCCATGATACCTTTCTCGAAGTGCTCACCCGAAGCATGCAAAAGGAATAAACCAATGGGAAACACTACACCGTGTCGAACTCGAAAAGGTGAAGAACAATTCATACGAGGAAATGGCAATTCCAAGAAGCGCAACAAGACAAGCCAACGAACACAAGTGACTTTCAAAAATAAGCCTATCTCTTCAAAGGCGATTTTTGAAAGATCACTATAAAAAGGCCGAGGAATGACTCGAGAGCAGTGACCAACCACAAACATTCAAGCAATTATTAGAATCGTAATCGAAATATTCTCAAGTCATTAAACGCTCAATCCTCAAGCCTACACTACGAAGAACATCAATCCAACACTCACCTGTGAAGGAAAGATAACTTCAATCAGTTGAAGAAGAAATTATCAAGAATCAAGGGGTCTACATTCCACGAAGGATTGTAGAAAGGTTCAAGGTCGAACCAAGTCTTGAGCTTTTGGAGGGCTTCGTGATCAAATCCAAAGTGCTTGAGCAAGTGGGTCTGTAGTAGCTAGCTAGTGCGCCCTGTGAAGAAGCCGAGTCGCACGAGAAGCCACCGAGTGATCAAGGCGTCTCGATCGAGTCCCAAAGGATCAAGTCACCTGTGTGATCAAGACTTGTATCCGGATCTTACCACTTTGTATCTCGATCAATACCTAGTGGATTCCTCCAGAGTTGGAGAAGAGAGAGTAGAAGAATTACCCCATCTTCGAACCTCTATAAAAATCTTATTGTGTCATTTACATTTCAACACTTTAATTCTTGCATCATATTTGTTTAATTCTCACGACATATTTGCTATCCATTAGATAACCTCTAAGTACTAAATCAAGCTCTAAATCTCTCTTAACCAAACTTAAGGGTGTTAAGTCTTCCAAAAAAAACAAACCACGCAGTTGAGTTAATTTAGACTTAACAAATGAGTTATTCCATCAACAAACTCGATTAAGTCCGTTGAGAGACTAACTCTCGATTAACTAAATTGGTCATCCACCAAGGACACAATCGGTAGTATCAACTCGAATTTTTAAAAGGACTAAATCAAAAATTTGGTAAGGTTTATTCAACCCCCTTCTAAACCTTACACTTACACCCCTTGGAACCTACAAGTGGTATCGAGCGGTTGGTTCATTGAGCCCTCCGCACGGTTAGTTCGAACTAGATCTCCAAACTTTTCAAAGTCCGCTTTAGTACTTAAACTTTCAAAACTCTTTTGATCATTAAAATTTATTATCATGGAAGCAAATTTGACACGCATCCCTATGTTCACTATTGAAGAATTTGATGATTGGAAAATTTGTATGCGTGCTCATCTATCGGCATTACATGATAAGATGTGGATAGTGATAGAGGATGGGCCACCGCAAATCTTAAAGGTGAACACATTTGTAAGAAGAGTCTGCAATTGAAGGTGAGGAGGATGTTGCTCCTGCACCAGCCATGGTTGAAAAACCAAGAACCGAATGGACAAATGATGACGTAAAAATATACAACCTGGACAATGTAGCCAAGGACATCCTTTACAAAACCTTCGACAAAGCCATGTTCAATAAAGTCAAATCATGCAAAACGGCTAAAGAAATGGGACAAGCTAACATTGATTTGTGAAGGCTCGTGAGCAAATCAAAGAAAACAAATTATCGGTGGTCTGTACAGTAAATTTGAGAACTTCAAAATGATCTCAGGAGAAAACCTGGATCAACTGGATGCTCGGTTCACAGAAATCACCAACGAGCTATCCGCACTTGGAAAGGAATATACACAGAAGGAAATGTGTATGAAGATCCTAAAAAGTCTTCCAGCTGAATGGGAAATGAAAGTCATGGCACTAAGACATTCCATGGACCTATCAAAGACATCCAACCATGAACTATTCTCAGACCTCAAAGCCTACGAGTTTGAGCTGAGAAGAAAAGACCAGGAAGAGACAACATTGCACTCCAAAATAGCGCATTCTAATTGTTAAAGATGGGAAGAGAGCCGAGGTCAAAGAAGTCATTGACCCGTAAGAAATAGCCCTACTAGTAAAAAGGTTCAACAAGTTCTTCAATAAGAACTACAAGAGAGGCAAGGGCGAATCCTCCTCAAGACACTCGGCTCCTCCAAATCAAGGGAAGATAGGCCAACCAAGAGAACAGATCATCAAAAAGTGAATATCAAAGGGTCGACAATCCAAGAATGGAAAGAGCCGATCAAAAGGTTGAATATCTATCTTTGAATCGTAGGCAACCAGGTCACTATGCCATTGATCGCCCATATCCTCGTAGTCAACAAATACAGAATGAAGAAGAAAGAAAGGTCTTCGTGAGAAAGAAGACAAGAAAAGAAAAAGGCAATGTTGGTCGCAGAAAATGCGAGTCAAAAGACACATCCGATTGAGAGCAAGCGAAGCCGACTACTCAAGTGACTCTCAAGAAGCCCCGATCCGTTTGATGGCCAAGGAACAAGATCAAACTCGACCAAGGAGATGAGGTAAACTCCAACTCATCAAACTCGATTCTAGTGATAGTGATGTGACACACACACTTCATCACCCACTCGATCTTTATGACTCATTAGGCAAAATGATGAAAGATTTTGAACACATTAAATCCTCACACACACTACTAAATAAGGAAAACAGCCTACTCAAGAGCAAAACTCACGGTGACTAAGGAGCCGAGTACTCTAAGTCAAATAGCCGATGAGAATGAAAGTTTAAAGGTGAAAAAGCCAAGCTAATAAGCAGAAATTGCCGCCATAGAAAAGAGGAGAATGACCTCAAAAATGTTATTGCCTCATTCACTAAGGCATCTAAATCATTAGATAATCTTATTATGAGTCAAAGAGAATGTGGAGACAAGACAGCTTAGGATTTAACTCCTCTCCGTGATTTGTCAAACTTCGAGAGTAATTTTGGAAAAAGGATCTTCAAGCAATGAAGAGTCTAAAAATCCAAAACTCTAAATGTTGCACACACATTCACTCCAAAGCACAATTACAAGCAAACGCGCCTTGGTTACAAAGGAAAAGGAAAACACCGAGTTGAGTGCGCCGAAAGGACGGTGAGAAGAGATTCAACCGAGTTCCTAAGCAAACTCCAAACAGTAAAATACTCAGAAAGAAGAAGCAGAGCTACCAAAAACCCCAGAAAATCTATAGAAGAAATACATATGATGGGAATGGTAGAAAATATCCAAGTCAAGTGATTGGAATAATGTGAACTATCAAAGATAGACTTATGGAATATAAGCCCAAATGGCAAAGGCCTAGAACTCAAGAAAGGCCATTCCAAAAGTATAAGAGCTTTCATCAAAGACACATATGCACCTAGGCACTACATTCAAAGACACCACAATTACCCAAAGAAGGCGATTGCCAAAACACATATGCAGTACATACACAAAAGAGACAATTGTATGAACCTAGAATCCCCAAGCAATTTGCCAAAATTAATTATGATTATGGCATCGATAGATGGCAACCCCTTAGAGTCAAATCATTTGGCTATAAGTTGGTTGGATCATCTTACAATTCTAACCCCTCGGGACCTGCACAAGTATGGGTACCTAAAACTTAATTTCTTTTTTGATTGCGGGTTCAAGGAATAAGTGAGTGCCAAGGAACCTGGTATATGGATAGTGGTCGATTTTATTCCGGACATATGACAGAAATAAGAAAAATGTCAAAATTCAAGGAAGTTAAAGGAGCAAAAGTCATATTTGGAGGAAATGAAGCTCCAGGTGAAATAAGAGGCATTGGATCCATCAAGAGGAATGGATTAGAAATCACAGATGTTGCATATGTTGAAGGACTCAACTTCAACTTGCTAAGCATCACCAACTCGTGACAAGGGCTATAATGTTGGATTTAACATGGGTATATGCCAAATCAAGGAGGTCAATCGAATGAAGTTGTGTTGCAAGGATGCGCACAAAAGAACATGTATGTAGTAGATTGGTCAACCGCTACACCCAAAGACTGTCTACTAGCAAAAAGCACAAATTGAATCAAGTTGGTTGTGGCACAAAAAGCCGAGTCACCCGAATTTCAAAACGATTAACAAGCTTGCCGAAGTAGTCTTGTGGAAGGACTTCCGACTCAAAAGATACAAAAAGGAGAGTATATGTGACGCATATCGAAGGGAAAACAAATCAAATCATCATTCAAAGAAAAGACATGCCCATCTTCAACAAGAATATTGCATCCGCTACATATGGATCTATTTGGCCCAAGGTGGAACCAAACTAACATAAGTGGAAAGAAATACACCTTGGTGGTAGTAGATGACTACTCAAGATATACATGGACAATATTCATGTGTAAGAAGAAAGAAACTCTATAGAAACTACCACAATCGATGAAGAGGATTCAAAATGAGAAGAGCCAAACCATTATCAAAATAAGATCGATGAGGAACCGAGTTTGTCAATGGAATAATAACTCAAGATTGTATTGAAAATGGTATTGGTCATGAACTATCTGCATCAAGGACTCCACAATGAGAATGGAGTTGCGAGAAAGAAGGAATAGAACTCTCAAAGAAGCAAGAAGAACCATGTTAGTCAAGCAGGCTACCAAAAAGATTTTGGGTCAAGCAATCAACACACGACTTGCTACACTCAAAACAGATGTATGATAAACAGACAACTAACAAAGACTCCCTATGAGATTTGGACCGAAGAAAACCAAATGTTGCGTATTTTAGAATATTTGGATGTAAATGCTTCATCCACAACAATGGCAAAGATAATCTAAAGGCCTTTGATGCTAAAGTCGATGAAGGTATCTTCTTGGGATACTCGGTGAAAGCAAAGCCTACAGAGTACTCAACAAAAGAACTATGGTTGCAGAAGAATCCATTCATGTGGTATTCGATGAGCCAAATGTAAATGAAGAAGACATTGAAGAGTCACCGATAAGTCAATCATCCAACCATACGTAAGAGTCCCTATGTCAAGCCAAGCCGGAATTATAAACTCGTAAGAAGATGAGATAGTGAATCTCAAAAACAATTTGGAAAATTTGCTAAGTGACTACGAGAGAGCCGATCAAAGCAAACACAATTTGCTAGACGATTGAATCTAGCCAACTTACTTCAATCCCGATGTAAGATGGCCGAGAGACCATCCACCGTAACTTGTCATTGGAGATATAAGGGAAGGTGTCAAAACAAGATCCGAACTCAACAAGAAGCTATGTTCACATGCTTTATCTCGCAAATAGAGCCCAAAGATGTGTTACAAGCATTGGATGACACACATTGATTCAAGCTATGCAAGAAGAGTCAATCAGTTTGAAAGAAATAAAGTATGGGAATTAGTTCAAAGACCCATCCATCAAAACGTTATTGGTACTAAATGAGTGTTCGTAAAACAAGATGAACGAGGAAGGTTACGGGTAAGAAACAAAGCAAGACTAGTAGCCAAAGGATATTGCCAAGAAGAAGGAATAGATTTTGATGAAACATTTGCTCCTCGTAGCAAGATTGGAAGCTATAAGGATGTTTCTTGCCTATGCACTCACAAGAATTTTATCAGTATATCGAGATGGATGTAAAAAGCGCATTCCTAAATGGTTTATTGACGAAGAAATGTATGTTGAACAACCTCCAGGATTTGAGCAGTAAGACTCTTGGAGATAAGGTATACAAACTCAAGAAAGCTCGTATGGATTGAAACAGACACCCGTGAGCATGGTATGACACGTTGTCACAATTCCTAACCGAGAATGGATTCCCAAAAGGAAAAGTAGATAGAACACTTTTTTAATTCAAGACAAAAAGAGTATATCGCTTTTTCAAATATATGTGGATGACATCATTTTTGGATCCACAAACAGAGAGCTTTGTAAAAATTTTCAAACCTCATGCAAAGTAAATTTGAAATGAGCATGATGGGAGAGCGACATTCTTCCTTGACTCCAAGTGAAACAATCAAGGATGGAACCTTCATAAGTCAAACAAAATACACTAGAGATTTAATGAAGAAATTTGGTATGGAGGAGAAGTCTTTCGTGAAAATACCAATGAATACATCAGTCCAAAATGGACATGGATGCAGATGGCAAGCCTGTAGATCAAACAAGATACTGAGCACTTATTGGATCATTGCTCTATCTTACAAAAAGCGTGCCGGACATCACCTTTGTTGTAGGTGTATGTGCAAGATTTCAATCGCTCCAAAAGAGAGCCACATGACAAAGCAACTAAGAGAATATTGAGATACTTGAAAGGAAGCCAAGAAGTTGGCTTATGGTATCCAAAGGAAGGTGGATTCAAGCTAATTGGCTATTCAGATTCTCGACTATGCCGGATGCGAGTTGAGTTGACAGAAAAGCACCTCGTGCACATGTCAAATGCTAGGAAACAGGTGATTTCTGGTTTAGCAAGAAGCAAAATTCAATAGCCACCTCTACAGGTGAAGCAGAATACATAGTTGCGGCAAATTGTTGTGCCCAAATCCTATGGATGAGACAAAGAAATGAGAGACTATGAAGTTGAGGAAAAAGAAATTCCAATCATGTGTGATAACACAAGTGCAATTGCAATCACTCAAAATCTGTGTTGCACTCAAGAACAAAGCATATCGATGTCGATATCACTTCATAAGAGATCATGTTGAAAAGAAGGACATCGTCTTGGAATATATCTCAACCGATAAACAATTACCGACATCTTCACAAAACCATTATGTGAGTCAAGATTTGAAGAACTCAAGCATGAGTTAGGGTTAATTGAGTGAGTGACACTCGGAAGAATCAAAGAAAAGAAATGGAACACAAAAAGGGAAAAAGAGTGAACTCACAAATCGCCTAAGTAAATCACCGATCGGAAAGACAATTTATACCAAGTCGGTGACAAATTGAGTCACAAAAGAAATGTGAGAAGAAGAGTTAAATCGGCTAAGGGTAAAAAGTCGAGTCATTTATGAGCCAAGTGACAAAAAACAATCGTTTTGACTAAGCGGGAATGTTTTTAAGAATTACGTCAAAGATAATTATGACGTGTACAGCAAAAGCCGCACACAAGCTTATGATTGGATATAAATGTTGCCGCATTAAATACGAGACATTAAATGCTAAATCGGCGTGCAAAATCTAAGCCGTTGATTTCGATCACATTTCAAAACCACCCGCACGCCCTTTCATAAACCATACTTAAGCTTTCCTTCTTCTCTCTCTCATATTACCAAAACCGTTCATTTCTTTCGGAAGCAAAAGCAAAACTCTCTCAAAACCCTATCTATCTTCAAATCAACCTCTAAGTTTTCTTCGGTGAAATCCTAAAAAATGGCACCAACCTATGATTTTGTCAAGTTAGGAAAGCAAATCCACACAGGTCTCATCTGTAGATTTTCGACGGCATGGTGAAACAGGGTCCGACGACACCTTAGTGAAGAAAATTGCTTGAGAAATTGGAAACGCCTGGGCTGAAATCGTTTCGATGATGGAATATCCGATGACCTATGTGGAGGAGGTCGCCCGCTTCTACGTGAACACGAGACTCATGATGAAGGGATAAAGTCATCTGCTCACGGAAAGAAGTTCACCATCTCTGCCAAGGATTTGGTCAACACCGCCACTACCGACGGAAGGAGCATCGAAATCAACGATCTTTGATGTAAACCTGGCCGCCGCTTGGAAGGAAATAGCCAAGCCCGACTATGCCGATAAAATAGTTTACACAAAGAAACAAGAGGTCTTGCCAAGGAGGATTACCACAAACTGTTGGACATAGTTGCCAAATGCATAGGCATCAATTTGGCAGCTTTGACCAATCACAAAAGCAAAATTGATCGTAATGGTTGCGATCATTGAAGAAAAGAAAATAAACGGGCTGAGTTTGTCTACAAAGCAGACCGCGAGAATGTAGGGAACAAATCCTTCAAGGAAGATGGTGCATTTGGAGGATCCCTAGGATATGGCCCCGGTGATTGGCGGTGATGGAGGTGAAAGGAGTCCCTCTTATACATGGAAAGGCGTTCCATGTAAACAAGAGGATGTTCGAGATCAAACCCTCTCGGACGCACGTAAGAGAGCCCACGCCAAGAGAGCGACACGAGTGAGGGGAATCGGTGACCCAAGATACAAATTGCTTTCCTCTCCACCAAAAAAGAAAAGCGCCCGCAGTGCTAAGAAGATCTTGCTCATGCAAAGAAAGAAAAACAAACCTCGCTCCTGCCCGTGCAGCCGAGTCACCGCCCCGCAGCCGTGTCTCCCGCCCAGCAAAGAAGCAGCGGTCGAGAAGGACTCTCAAATACCTTTCTCCGATCGTCAAAAAGAGGAGAACTCGATAAGCCAAGACGGCCGGCTCCTCGAAGAAAACACCAAAGACCCCCGCCGCCCCGCACTCGTAAGAAACTCTCTCTCGAACCGTAAATTCCTTTGGTACAAACTAGAGACGAAAAAGAATCATCAAGCACTCCGAGCTTGAGAAACCGGGCCGAGTCACCACTCACCTGGAGTAGATACGCAGACCGCCGGAGAAGAGAGTCCCCGGATATAATTGATAAAACAGCTAAGTCTCACAAGGCGATCAGCAGAGGCAAATCGAAAAACACACCGTAGTCCGCGCAGCTAAGACACAAGAAGAAGTCGATAGAGCCGATAGTGATGTGATGATCCTATCCCCACTTTACCCGACATCCAAAATCGTCTCATGCGAGAGTGGAGGAAGTGGAAATTGAGTCAATCAAGGGACCAGCCCAACGGCCTGAATTTATAGAAGAGGAAGAGGAATCTGGCCGAACTTCTTGGAGTGACCATCGTGGTCCAAGATCGGATGAAGAAATCGCACGAGATATCTTGCAGATCTTCAAGGACAAGGAGAAGGAAAGACAGCGGAGGAGGAAGCCGAGGCACGTGAGAAGGCCAAAGATCTCGCCTCTATCACCGCACCACGTAACACACACATCATCTCCTTGATGTCTTATCCGATGATGAGGATCCGGACTCTGCCGCCACGAAAAGTTGCAAATGCAAAGAAGCATTGCACGAATCCGAATTCTTCACGAGAAAAGATTGATGGAGGGACCAGGAGAGTCCTCCAAAACACAATGAAATTGATCCAATGGGAGTGGTTCAAAGAAATCGCCACCGTTGTTCGCCACCACTTCCCCCACTCACTCGGAAGAAGGAATTAAGAAAGCTGGCGATGAAACCGGGTTAGTGGGGACCCCGGTTGAGCCAACCCCTAATGAAGGTGTCTTACCACCGCCCCAACTGAACAACACTCAAGAGAAACAACCAGGACTTTGGAGACGAGTGACCCCATTCCAAGTCACTCACCGGTGCGCCACGGTGAGGGGAAACTCCTCCACCGCAGCAAGGTCGGAGAATGCTGCAGATGACTCCACGACGAATCTAGGAGGCGAAGTGGAGAAAGAACAACCACAAAGTACACAACAAGTTGTCATCAACGAAGCTCGGACAGCTTGAGATTGTCTCGGTGAGGTGCCAACCGCTCTCGAAGGCTAATGACGCTGCTGGCGATGCGAGTCGAGGCGCAGAAGAAATGTACTCGGGAGTTAACACTCTGGCGATGAAAGTGCAATCCATGGGGTTGAGACTCCAATGGATGCCACCATAGAAGACCCTAAGACAGTGACACTGTCGAAAGGGAGGTCCAAGGCCCTCGCAGATTGAGACCGTAGGAGGTAATGAAGGCCCACGGGAGGTTGAGACTTCCTGGGGTAAAGAAGCTAAAATAGAGAACATCTCTCCCGCTATCATTGATCCATCCGAAAAAGGAGATAAGCGCGCTTCATGATTCCCAGTGATAACTCGATGTAACCTTTTTGGGATCGAAGGTGACGAAGAAGCCGAGTCATCCCCGTGACCGATCCAAAAGACTCATTGCGGATGTTCCCAAAGACTAGCATGCTTGATCTCAAGACTACTCGTCAAACTTTCAACTTTGATGATGAGCCACCAATGGAAATCTCATCATCGTCCGATGACGCTTCGATAAGGCCGAGGACCACCCACTCAATTGGAGAAACCAGTGAGACCAACGGGCTGTTGAGACACTGAGGCTCGCAAAAGTCGGGTCCACTTCACAAAAGACCCCAACCAAACAGTAGTCCCATCGCACAGCTCCTCCCAAGCAGCAGTTCGACTCCAAAAGGAACTTCACGCGCACCTCTCATCATTGAACAAATCCCGAGAGGCGTGATGATTCCTTTGTAGAAACATTTCCTTTCTCCCCGGAGGTATCCGACCTCCCCAAGAGTCGAGAACGAGCTCGCACGCTTCACACATACCAGCTCTCCGTCATTCCGCCGGTACCATCGTTCGGTGACTATGACTTTGACGCCGCATGGCCATCACCGCAACCGGAAGAAACAATCAAGTTCGGGAGGTGTTCAAGGCACTATTTGCTGAAATTGAACGGATGGAGAGGCACAGGACTCTATGGACATGCGATCGACAAAGAGATGCTAACCTTATCGCCGACTTGAGAGGTATAACTTGATCAGATCGGGGAATGGTGGCAACAAAGAAGAAAAATGCGTGTGGAACAAGTTAGATACTTCAGACATTGTTTAACAAGTCTTTGGTATGGAGAGTCGAGAATGCCGATGCAAAAATGAAATTGAGAGAACACATTGAGCACATGCATGAAGCTCACATCGCCGAGATAAAGCTGTTGCGTGAGTAAAATAAGAGTGATCTACAAACGTATGGAAGAAAACATGAATAGAAAATTCAGCCTTTCTCATGGCGAGATGAAGCTAATTTCAAGCCAGAGTCCAACGCTACTCGCTCCGAATTTCGTGCCGCATACACCGCAGCGAGACTCGAGGCGTAACTCGACTACCAGCAGCTCGACTTCCGCTTGCCAAGATGTTTCAGTGTTCTCTCTCCTTTGATGATGCCAAAAAGGGGGAAGAGGAATACTTTAAAACGCTAAAGAGATCGAAGTTTGAAAAGGAGGAAGCAATCAGTAAATGGAAAGACAAAATGAGGAAGTGTCAAAACAAAAGAAAGGAAAGTCCGTTGAGGGGGAAGGATCGAAAGATGTGACCTTGATGATTGCACAAACCCCCAACAAGGTCTTGTCACAACCGACATTATCAGAACAAACTCCCAAAGTGACTCGCCACTCCAACCCTCTCGCTATATCTATGTCCGAAAAAGAAAAACAATTGAAGCAGGGGATGGAGAAAGTGGAAGGAAGAATGGATGCCCGAGTTATGAACATCTTGAAACAACATGGAGGCATTCCAAAGAGACAGAGACACTTATGCCATCTCGATGTCGGGACCGAGCCACGATCAGTTGATGAATTTAAAACGCCGCATCCGAAGGATACTTTGCAAAAATGTCTATGGCTCAAGCTTGGGACTTGTATCTTGGGAAAAGGGTCTCACGTTATGTGAAGAAAGCCGACAGCAGCAGAGACTACCTATCACTCTGCTGGTCACTCCGGGTCACTCACCTGGAAAAAGAAGACCCCAAGACAATACACGCCCGCAGGTAGAGGAAGAAGCGTGGTGGAGGAAGAGGTTTCGCACCCAGGCCTCCGCCCAAAAACATTGAGCACGTAGATCCATGCAAGAAAGGAGGGATCTCGGGCTGGTTCTTGACCAAGTAGCCAATTTGCAAGTGGCTAAAAGTAATCCGAGTATGCGAAAAGAATAGAAGAAGAAAATAAGAGACAAACTCAACTATGGGAGGAAAGACAAGAGAGATTAAGAAGAGATGAAGCTGCCCGGAAGGCATATAAAAAAAGAAGAAGAAGGCGGTGACGATGAGAAAAAAAAGAGAAGAGCGAGAAGATCTTGAACAAGATGAAAGAAGGAGACAAGAAGGAGATGAAGTGTTGATGTCCACCCCTTCATGTATTTTACTATGTAAATACATACTATGTAAGTCTTCTTCCGTAATAAAGCTAAATTTTTGTGTAGACAAATGTTTGCTCGATACATCGTGTAAACTTGGTTGTAAAAGAACAAGAATGTTATGATCAATAAAAGGATTGATTTTACGCATACATTCTATGTGAAGACACTATCGTATGTATCTTTGCTATTTACATTTTTGAATGTTTTAAGTTTTGGCATCATCAAAAAGGGGGAAATTGTTGGGAAATTTATTGTTTAGATTTTGATGAATGCCATGTAAAACTTAGAATAGGAAGTTGGCACCCCAATTTTTGTTGTAAACCGCATTGTAATAAATAGGGCTGGTCAAGCCGAGTTAAGTCGCCTATGCCCAAACATGCAAGAAGACAACCGGAGACCGTAGAAGGAAGACTACTGCAAAGACAATTGAGTATGGCAAAGAAGAGAAGACGGGAACTCTATCAAGGAGTAGCCGAGATGCGGTGAGTGGAGTATCGAGTCAAGTCAACTCAAGAAAAGCTAAGTCTCAAGTTGAAGTGACAGAAGAGTCATCCAATGATTGGAAGTCGACTCTAAGTCACCGGGGGAAAGCAAGGAAATGCGGTCAAGTCGAGATAATCGAAAAAGATCCGTTTACGTAAATCAAGAGAATTACTTAAACAAGTAATATCTCCATGATACCTTTCTCGAAGTGCTCGACCCAGAAGCATGCAAAAGGAATAAACCAATGGGAAGCACTACACCGTGTCGAACTCGAAAAGGTGAAGAACAATTCATACGAGGAAATGGCAATTCCAAGAACTGCAACAAGACAAGCCAACGACCACAAGTGACTTTCAAAAATAAGCCTATCTCTTCAACGGACAGATTTTTGAAAGATCACTATAAAAGGCTGAGGAATGACTCGAGAGCGGTGACCGAACCACAAACATTCAAGCAATTATTAGAATCAGAACCCGAAATATTCTCAAGTCATTAAACGCTCAATCCTCAAGCCTACACTACGAAGAACATCAATCCAACACTCACCTGTGAAGGAAAGATAACTTCAATCGGTTGAAGAGGAAATTATCAAGAATCAAGGGGTCTACATTCCACGAAGGATTGTAGAAAGGTTCAAGGTCGAACCAAGTCTTGAGCTTTTGGAGGGCTTCGTGATCAAATCCAAAGTGCTTGAGCAAGTGGGTTGTAGTAGCAAGGCACCGCCTGTGAAGAAGCCGAGTCGCACGAGAAGCCACCGAGTGATCAAGGCGTCTCCGCATCGAGTCCCAAAGGATGAAGTCACTGTGGTGATCAAGACTTGTATCCGGACTATTACCACTTTGTATATCGATCAATACCTAGTGGATTCCTCCAGGAGTTGGAGAAGAGATGAGTAGAAGAATTACCCCATCTTCGAACCTCTATAAAAATCTTATTGTGTCATTTACATTTCAAAGACTTTAATTCTTGCATCATATTTGTTTAATTTCACGACATATTTGCTATCCATTAGATAACCTCTAAGTACTAAATCAAGCTCTAAATCTCTCTTAACCAAACTTAAGGGTGTTAAGTCTTCCAATAAAACAAACCACGTTGAGTTAATTTAGACTTAACAAATTTGAGTTATTCCATCAATCGACTCGATTAAGTCGTTGAGAGACTAACTCTCTGATTAACTAAATTGGTTGTCCACCAAGGACACAAAATTGCAAGTATCAACTCGAATTTTTAAAAAGACTAAATCAAAAATTTGGTAAGGTTTATTCAACCCCCCTTCTAAACCTTACACTTACACCCCTTGGGACCTACAAACAGTTATCTCAAGATAATTGTTGAGTAATTAACTCTCCTACTGATCTTCAACTTAGCTGTCTTAAAGGACTGAGTTGTTTTCTTAGAATCTGATTTAAAGAATCGAAATATTTGTAAAGTTTAATCAACCCCTTTCTAAATATTACCGAACACCCTTTGGGACTTACAAATAACTTTTTCCGTATATGATTCCTAAAGAATGGAAAAGATTCTGGCAAGTGTGGTTAACGAACTCCCCCCATTATCACTCCCGGTCACCTTAACAGACCCTTGGAATTGAGTCTTAATCATCTTAAAATAATTTTCCAGCAATGAAGTCACTTAGCTTTATGATGCATGAAATAAATCCAAGTAAACTTATTAAAATTATCCACCAAAGTTAGCATGTAAGGTGCTATAACGGCCAAATCAGACTTATATGGCCCCAAACATCAACATGTAAATTAAATAAAGCAACACTTTTAGAAGTACTTTCAAGAAAAGGTAATCGATGACGCTTGGATTTGTGATAAACTTTCACAATTATCAAAGAAATGATTCAATTTGGAATTACAAAGAGGTTTCAGAATATCTATATGTTCCAACACTGAAACAGAAGCATGTCTTAATTTTTTATGTCAATCCACAGTGAAATTATTACACACAATTGGTGAAGGAAAAGTTTTTTGGTTCAGATATACAGAAAAGCATGGATTCAGAAGAATCTGGTTCCAACTGGTAGAGTTTTCCCACCGCCTTACCGGCTGCTATGGTTTCTTAAATTATTAGGTCCTGCAAAAGGCAATAGGTGGACTTCTCCATCTTAATCTAACTTGGGTAGATATAACTTATGCGGTTCAACAACTTAGCCAGTTTGTGAACCCTCCTTACTCCAACACAAATGGAGCTATTACAAAAGTGAAGCCCAAAAAGGAATAATCCCAAAATTTAGTCCACTAAGTGGACGGCTTGAGAAATTTAGTCCACTCTTTTAGAAATTTTTGAAATTGGTCCACTAAGTGGCAAAAATTCGGAAATTTAGTCCACTGGCCTGCTATTGCAGGTAACAATCTATGTAGAATTTGTTTTTCTTTTTGCTTTTCCTTTTGGCCTTAAAGTATGAATTATTTTTGTTGATAGGGCATATTATGTGATATTTTGGAGGGAAATATATTATTTTCAATTTAAATTAGATCATAAAAAAATTTATAAGATTTATTATGAATAAAATAAAAATAATTTACATAAAATATTTAAATTATTTGTTAATTTGAAAAACGAAAAATAATTTTAAAAAATCCATGAAAAACAAAAATAATGTTAATAAAATTTAAGATATTTTAATTGAAGAAATGTATTCGAAATTATAAAATAAATTTTTTTATATCATATGTTTGAATTATAAATTATTTAATTAGATAAATAACATTTTATATTTATAATTAAAGAGTAATAATTAAATTATTTTTTATACAGTTTTTTAAAATTTAAATATTTTTTATGCAGTTTTTTTGTACTTAAATAGTTTTTTGTACAGTTTTTTGTACAGTTTTTTATACTGTTTTGTTTTTTTTTGTAATTCAAAAGTTTTTCATACAGATTTTTAAAAAACATTCTTGAAAAATTAGAATAATGTTAATAAATTTAAGATATTTTAATTGGATAAATATATTCAAAATTATAAAATAAAATATTTTTATTTTTTATGTTTAAAGAGTAATAATTAAATAGTTTTTTATTTTTCTTTTTAACACGGAATATTTTTATTTATAGTTGAATTAAATATAGTTTTCTATATTTTAAGTCTAATATTTTAAAAATACAAATATTAAGAAGTAATTTAAGTTATGATATAAATAATTTTTCTTATTTTATAATTTTGAATATATTTATCCAATTAAATATTTAAACTTTATTAACATTATTCTTATGTTTCATAGACTTTTTTTTAAAAATTTATTTTGTGTTTTTCAACTAATAAATTTTTTAAATATATTATGTAAATTATTTTCATTTTATTCATAATGAATATTATATTTTTACCTAATTTACATTGAGAATAATATTTGTTCTCTCCAAAATGTCACATAATATGCCACATCAACAAAAACAATTCATATTTTGAGGCAAGAAAAAAAGAAAAAAAGAAAAAAAATTCCACATATGATTGCAGGTCAAGATTACCTGCAATAGCAGGTCACTGGACTAAATTTCTGGATTTTTGCCACTTAGTGGACCAATTTCAAAAATTTCTAAAAGTGTGGACTAAATCTCTCAAATCGTCCACTTAGTGGACGAAAAAAACACTTTTGCCTACAATTCCAACATATATCATCTTTTGGACGCGCACCCACAAAGAAAGCAAAAGCATATACACAAGCAAGAAGAAAAATAAGGAGGGAGGACGGGGGTTGGTTAAGCATTGTTCAAAGTTATTTAAATGGTTAATTTCAATTTCTTGCATGTGCGAAATACTAAAAAAAAGTGAATGGTAATGATGTTGTATGGGTTCTTTCTTGCATTAGGAAACAAGGAATGTTGAATATGCGCTGATAATTTGAATTATGTTCTGACATTAATGTGTGCAGAAGAATGATTGATAAGGTTTAGGTTATAAGATCCAAAATTTGATAGTTTACCTAATTAAATTTAAAATTTAAGATACTTTATAAAATTCAAAATAGTAAATTTAATTATTTAAAATAGAAATTGATAGTTTATATTTTTACAAGTTGTCTTACGGATAAGGTAGTGCTGAAAGAAAATTAGTTAACTTTCAGTAACATATCCAAAGGCGAAATGTAAGTAAAAAAATCTATTTGCAACTGCGATGCATGAACATAGTATTTGTTTGAATATTTATATTATATGTAAGTATCTTGTTGAATATATGTGGATATTATATGTTGCATATTGGCTTGCATGATGTTGCAATCAGTGTTTTTAAAACGGGACCGGTAAAAAAATCGGTCATCTTAGTGGCTCACGGTTCAATCGGTTGGACCAGTTCAACTGCATGTCCAACCTGTTTGATAAAAAAGAATAAAAGTTTCTCAATTTATTATATCTAATAATATATTTATATATCAATTAGTATGTATTACATTTTGTAAATTAAAAATATATAAACAAGTAACTGAAATAATATCTAGCATAGCTCAAAATTCAAATAATCTTATAAAAATAGCAAAAAATAAAATTTAAAATTCTTAAATTACTAAAAGATTAATAAAAAACAATTCTGGCTGATTCAACCCTGTTTTGTCTGATTTTGATCGGTTTAATCAGTTTTGTGTTTCCCATCAAATGCTCTCGAAAAAGAATAGATTGGAAGATCTTTGATTTCTGACTTGGATAGTTATAGTTGGAGGTAATTTAATTTTTTTCCATAATTATCTTACAGTATAATTATAATCTAGTAATCTATATATAATTTATACATATATAATTAATCATATGCATGCATATAAATAACTTATTATATATAATATATTAATTAAATAGCTTATATTTGTATGTATGTAAAGCAGTATAAACAGTGTTATATATACATAAACCCATATGATATACATGTAATGATAAACTCATAGTGTGTGTGTGTATAAATATGGCTTGTGTGCGTGTGTGCTTAGATTCCTAACAGATATAAGTTAACATATGTATCTATATAATAAATCATCTTGCACTGTCTTAAGACTTAATTTAATAAAAAGATAGATGAATATATCGTCTTCTGGACATGCGCACACAAAGAAAACACAAGCATATACACATGCAAGGAGGAAAATAACGAGGGAAGAAAGGGGTTGGCATAAAATATATATATATTGGTAAGTCTTCAAAGTTATCTCTACTTTATCTTGTTGGTCAATCATTATTCAAAGTTATTTCAAGGGTAAATTTCAATTTCTTGCATGTGCTGAATAGGAAAGGAAAAAAAGTGATATTAAGTTACAATGAATAAAATAGTAAAGATGTTGTATGAGTTCTTACATTAGGAAACAAGGAACGTTGAATATTCTCTGATGAATTTGAATTATGTTTTGACTTTAATGTGCGCAGAAGAAAGATTGATTAGGTTTAAGTTATAAAATCCAAAATTTCATAGTTTGCCTAATTAAATTTAAAATTTAAGATACTTTATGAAATTTAATTTAGTATTTAAAAATAGAAATTGATAAATTAGAATTTTACAGGTTGTCATACGTATAAGGTTAGTGATGAAAGAAAATTAGCTAAATTTCAGTAGCATATCCAAGAGTGAAAGGTATGTAAAAAAATCCATCTCCAACTCCGATGCATGAACATAGTATTATTTGAATTATTTGTATTATATGTGATTATGGTATCTTGTTGAATAAATGTGGATATTATATGTTCCATATTGTCTTGCATGATGTTGCGATATTTTGATGGTGAGCGAATGAACATGTCATTTACGGCATTTGCATGTGCATGCATATTACAAGCCCATGTTTGAGATCTTTATGCATGGAAATATTTTCAGGTAGAAAATGGATGTTTGCTAGTGCACCGAGGCATATTGGGTGTGCTTCATGATATATGTTTAGGTACAACAAATGGAGTACTTCCTGTGAAGGGATGAGAGATAAACCCTCAGTGGCTCATATGAGGATGGACCACCTGTATGTACCTATGTTATGACCGTGCAGAATGGGATACTTCTTGGTGGATACAGAGGATGCAAGTAGGGGACCCTTGGTGGGTTGCAGGAGAATGGACCACACGTAATTTCATAATGATATTATTGGTCATTTGATATCTAGTGGATAGTAGCTGGGTCAGGAGCACAAATGAAAGAAAATGATATTGAGTAAAATATTATGATTCATGGTTTACATTCTAGGATTGCATGTTGAAAAAGCATTTCTATTGTTTACATTATTCATCGGACATACATGATTTTAACTTGTTGAGCTTTAACTCACGTAGTTCATGCATTGCAGATGAGCATGGAAATGCTTGAGTCTTTAGCTTACTGTGCAGTGTTGGAGCTTCTTTAGGTTTTGAGGTTCATGGACATGGATGACGATCTGTCGGGCTTGTTCATGGGTTTATTTTGGTTTTGATTTCATTGTGTTGTATGTGGGGATTTGTACTCTTTTATCACTTTTAAAACTCTACTGTAAATAAATCTTTACATAATCTTCTAGTTTGAGTTATGGTTTGTATATGTAGTTATTGTGTTTACGTACAGACATGGTTGACTGCCTTTTTTCTTTTAAACATGGTCTGGTCTTTGTTGCTTCATTTACGTACAAACATAGTTGACTGCCTTTTTTTCTTTTAAACATGGTCTGGTCTTTGTTGCTTCATATAGGATTTATTTCGTTGCTTGTTTGTAGTTAAATTATCACAGAAAAAAAAGTTACATGCGATTGCTCGAAAACTACTGTAAAAAGTCTAGTGTAATACCCGGAATTTTATTTTTGGCTTTTATTTAGAATTATGAGTTTTAGATTTTTTTTTATTAGTTTATTTTTTTTATTTAGGGGCTAAATATTATTTTATAATTCAAGCTTAATCTTTCAAATCCAATGTCCAATTGTCTGCACCCAGGGTTTAAAAAGTGCCCCATTTGATATGATCCCTTATCAACTTAGCCCATTAAAAAGGTCCAATTCCAATAGTATTCTATAATATCAAGATACCAATTTCAAATTTCCCAAAAATATCAAATCTTTTTATATCCTTTACCCGATTTTTTAGAATCTTGTGAGATTAAGATGCTTAACCCTAATTAGGTCTATAAAAATAAATTTACCGTCCAAGAAGGATTTACGTATTACATTCCCCAATTTCAACAAGAAAACAGCACAGGTAAAAGGTTTTCTTTTCTTCTCCTTCAAAAATCAAACCTCCGGCTCTGGCTAAGCCACGTCCGGCCACCACACGCCACCATCCATTATTCAGCCCTAAACACAAATAGATTGACAGCCCACGACCCGAAACTAGAAAAATTCAAATTCGCTGGAAAACTGAACGCCGAAACCCATCGATCACCCAACCCCAGTCCAGCATCAATTTTTGCCAGAAAAATTCCTAACCCACGAACCCAAATAAACCCAGCAAAACCCGAGCCGCTGCAAAAATCCGAACTGCCGCGCTCCTTGCCGCTGGTTTTCGCGTAGGCCAGTTTGTAGAGAGAAAAAAATATATATATATATAAAAGAGGGAGGGAGTCGCTGTTGGCGTGAAGTAGGAAGGAAGAAATAAGGAAATAAAAAAAAAAGAGAGAGAGGACGGGCTTAGGGGGTGCTGTGACGGAAATATGGAAGAAATAAGGAAGAAGAAACAAAAAGAAAATAAGAAAAGAAAGAGAAAGGAAAAAAGAAAGAAAAAGGAAGAAAAGGGTGGGATGATGTTGCTGGGGAGTAGAACAAAAAGGGGAGAGGAAAGAGAGATTGTGGAGATTGATGGGTTTGACCGAAAAGGGATTAGGAAAAAGTAGGAAGAAAATAGAAAGAAAAGAGAAAAGAAAAAGAAAAGGAAAGGAAAAGGAAAAGAAAGAGAAAAAGAAAAAAAAAAGGGAAATAGGAGAGAGATGATGGTGATGTAGGTATGGGAGGGGAAGAAAAAGGAGAAGGAGGAATTTTGGGATGTGTTCCCATACACTATCGATAAAAATTACCCTTCAATTTTCAAACCATCAAATTAGCCTCTAATTCCCAATTTCTATTTTGATTCCAATTCAACCATTAATTCTATTTTATATTCTATTATGCCCCTAAATTTGGATTTTTAGATTATTATTTTTAAGTTTAAGTTTAGAATATTCGAGGATTTTAATTAGTATTATTTTATATTGATTAGGCAATTTATCGAGCGAGGATTAGACGTGCTTGCATCCGACACTTCTAGGCTCTACTAAATTTTCAAGCTACGTTCAAGGTGGAATTTGTTTTCTAAACTTTATTGTCTTTGTTAAATGCTTAGATTATTTTGCATGAATATGTAGAGACGATTCTTAGGCACTATCGAGTCGGGGACTCAAGAGGTCCGGGTCGATGTATCCCTCGGTGGAACCCCTGCAGTGCAACTATTGTCTATGTCTACGGTTTTTCAAATGATCTATGCTATGTCCTATTGGATTGTATTTGCATGCCTATGTGAGATACCTGTGTATTTAGCTTGGACAATTTATACTTCACTGAGCTGTGTCGCTCACCCCACATATAACAAACTTTTCAGGTGAAGGAGATGGCGTTGGCTAAGAGCGGTGGATATGACAAGGCCTAAAGATTCATTTATGAATGTTTAGTTTATTTGAAAAAAAAAATATGTTGAATTATTTACTTCTTTTAAGTTATTAGTTTTTATTTCCAGTTTATTTGAAATTGATATAATCAGACATTGGTTAGAATTTTATTTATGAAATATTTTACTTCCGCTACAATTGACTTAGTTAAATTTTATTTTTTTTAAATTATCCATGTTCCTTTTCATCGTAAAAATTAGGATTATGCTCGTTTATTTTATTAAAGAAATTCTAGGGCGTTACATCTGCAGATTAGCTTGTACCTATCATTTATAGTTTAGCTAAGTGAGTATTGAGTGTCGATCCCACGAAGACTACGAGTACTAGTAATTACCATCTTTTTTGTTATCTAGCTTACAAGTTGCCAAATAGTTGTTTAAATAATAAAATAAAATAAAAACAAAATGAAAGCGGAGTAGGCAACAAAGCACACGAAAGATATCAGGAAACCCGGATTAAAAAACAATGGATAATTATGTGCTCGAACGTGAATCTCTCTAGAACGTCTTTGTGATTTTACCAAATAAATACAATAATATACCCTTAATTTCTCACCTTCCCTTAACAAGTTTTTATGCTTCATGGACCCTAGGAATTCCTAGATTGGGTTAAACCCTTTCTCAAGGTGAGTTACTTTTAACCTTAAGTTGAATAACTGAAATCTCTTTCTGGTTAAAACTCTCAAGATTGCATTAATGATTTATGAACTTTCATATTAGGTTTGACCCTATTCCAGAAGATTTATATAGTCACATATCTAGGATTGCATACAACTCATTTCACTTATGTTGATTCTACCTCACCATAAATCTTTCGATTACCCGGTGTGAAATAAATTTCAAATCCATATTGTGCATATACCAATTCAAATAATCAAAGCGTGACTTAAGTGAATCGCATGAAAGCATAAGAAAATAGATTAAAAAATTAAAAAAATAATAACAAATAAGTTCAATGGGTCATCGCATTCAAACACTAGCGATTTAGCTCGTGATGGAATCGAAAACTAAGACAACAAATAAATAAGAAGTTCCTCTCGAAATCAACATGATTACTTGAGTTTAAGATTCTCAAAACCAAAACAAGACTCCTCTAATGGACGTGTGATGCTGATGTAGTGGTGTTCGTATTCTTCCTCGATTTATCTTCAATCTTCGAGCCTTGGCGCCTCTCTCTTGTGCAATATTCAAGATGAAAATCCAAGATCTAGATGTAGACTATGAGATGATCCAATCTAGAATCAGTCAAAGATGATCTAAGATGTAGAATTATGAGGCTAACGGTCATATTTATATGTCTATGGTTGTTTTTCTCAGATTTTCCTCTGTTTGCCCAAAATACCCTTTTGGAACCGCCAAAGGAAGAAAAATACATCAAATCCTCATTGCACATGGATCTCAACACACCAAGTCGTCCAACATGGGTTGGCCGTGTTTTGCATGGGTTTGACTTCGCCTCTTCGACATGGGCATTTTCCTGAATACTCTCGGGCCACATTTGGTACAAATTGCTCCAGTTTGACGCTTTTGGCTTAAGTTTTGCAACCATCTAACCCGACTAATGAATGATACGAATCCATCATCCGAATTTACCAGAAATAACTCCAAATGACAAACCTACACCAATAACAACACCCCACAGTAATATGAAGTATGTACAATCAGGAACCTACGAAACTAACAACAAAACAACCTAAATCCTACAGAAATAACCAATGAAAACATGCATAAAATGGCACATATCAACACGTTCTTATAAGAGTCCATGTTACCGAGTTTTACAGTTTATATATTTTCTAATAGTAGTAATAGGTATGGGTGTCATAATTCACTTCAAATTCTGCAAAATGCCGTTAATAGGGATGGGTGTCATAATTCACTTCAAATTATATTAGAGTTTTAAAATATAAATTTGTTCTATTTCCAAGTATATCGTCATTGTGTTTCGACATTTAAAACAACATTTAGTTAATTATGCTAATTTTATTAATCAAAAGTATCTAATGAAAATATCTTCCATTTTTTCAATTTCTGTAAGATTCAAATAGGTGGGCAAATACTATTTATTTAGTTTTGCACACAATGTAATTGGGTAAAATCATTTCAATTAAAATCGCATGACATTTGGAAAGCATAAAATAAATTTATTATTAATAAACTTGGACTTTATTTTTTGACTTGTCAAAATAACAAAAAAATTGAATTCTTAATTACATTGTTACATATATATTCACATTAAGTTTTCACAAATTAATTGTATATTCAATAGTCGATATTTAATTGTTTGGTGTTTAAAAAATTATTTAATTAATTGTGCTAAATTTATTAATCAAAATTATCTAAAAAATCACAAAAACTCCTGTCAGACCGTCTAACGGGTCTGACCTGTTAGACGGATCTGACCCGCGGACCCGGTGGCATTTCTGTAATATTAGTAGTGGTGTTTTAGTAGTTTTTAGGGACCACTGGTATTAACAGTCATTCTGAAAAGTATTAGTCGTCCTTCTAAAAAGTATTAGCAGTTCTTCTGAAATGTATTAGTAGTTCCCTGAATAGTATTTTAGTATTTCTCCTAAATATACTTCCGAAATATATTAGTAGTCCCTCAAAAAAGTATTAGTAGTTCCTCGAAAAAGTATTAGTAGTTCCCTGGAGAGTATTTAATCAGTTTCCGTGAATATAATTAAATTTTTCTCCCGAAATGTATTAACAGTCCTTTTGTAATGTATTAGTCGTCCTTCTAAAAAGTATTAGCAGTTCTTCTGAAATGTATTAGTAGTTCCCTGGATGATTTTTTAGTATTTCTCATGAATATACTCCCGAAATGTATTAGCAGTCCCTCAAAAAAGTATTAGTAGTTCCTTGAAAAAGTATTAGTAGTTCTCTTGAGAGATATTTTAGTAGTTTTCCTGAATATAATTAAATATTTCTCTCCCGAAATGTATTAGTTGTCCCTCGGAAAAGTATTAGTAGTTTCTCGAAAAAGTATTAGTAATTTACTAGAGAGTATTTTAGTAGTGCTCCTGCAAAGTATTAGTTTTTCTTATAAAATGTATTAGTATTTCTCCATAAAAGTATTAGATGATACTAATACTTGTATTATTTAGTACTTCGTCTTCAAATACTCTGCTACTGCAATATTCATTCTTTAGATCACCTAAAGAAAAAAACAGAGCAAATCTAAAACCTTTGTTTGTCAATAATTGGTAGATGGCATGGGTACTAATATTTTACAACAAATGTGTTCTTACATCAGGGAAACCCAAGTTGATGGAAAATAATTCTTCCGCCTAGTCAGGTACATTCTGCCTCTCGCAAAAATTCTGAAAAAGTGGATGGTATTAACAATTAGTTTATGAAACTGAATTGCATCGAACAACGAAAAGGAAACAAATCCATTTTAAGTCATTAAATTGAAATTTGCAATTTACCATTATGAGTGAAGATCAATGGCGTCTAGTTCAAACTCGTCCCGGCCATGCGCAAAATCAGAAGTTCTGTGAAGAAATTCGGTCTCAACAATCGTACCTTTTTTTTTTATTTTTTCGCGGATCCGGGTCAGGTCTGCGAGATGGGTAGGATATTTAGAATCGTCTAGCGGATTTAGATCCGTTTGACGGTCTGACAGGAGACTAACTCCTAAAAAATACATCTTCAATTTTTCTAGAGTACTTTAGTTATTTAGATTACATAGATAGATTGTTTAGATTAATTTTTATGTTTTATATTATTTATTACCTTTTAAATTATATATGGAAAAAATGGTTAACAATGGCTATATGTGAAGCCGCCACATATAATTGGAAGAACGGGGAAATGTCACATGTCTCGGAATAGTGTGGCTAACAAATGTTTTGCTATTTTTTCTTTTAATATACAATGTTGGTATGAAATAAATAATTGACATCAATATTAGTTTTAGTAATTAATTTTGATTGTATCTACTTATATTTTACACGATTAGTTGTTTTATACCATGTAAAGGTAAAATGAATGCACTAAATATGGCATAATACCCCTTAAACTTGATTATAAGTCACATTTACCCTTTTGAACTTATAAATGCAACACTTATCCTCATCGGCCTAATTTAAATTTAATGTTTGGTCCAAAATGCCCTTAATTGAATTATACAACAATGGTGTATCCTGATTACTAGTGCCCCAAGTTTTGATTGAAAACTCTTTATTAATTAGAAAAAAATATTTTAAATCATACATCAATTTTTTAAGAAATTCAATTAATTTGTTTCTTAAGTAATTCAAATTTGAATATACTAAAGTATAATACATGCAAAAATATCATTAAACATGAAAAAGTTATTTTGATTATTTTGAGATAAAAAATATTGATTTAACTAAAGTAAAGGAACTTTAAACTCTTTAGATAAGTATGAAAAAGTATATTTCTGGAAATGAAAACTTGATAAGTATATATATTATACTTCTTCGTTTATTTATTATTAGTTTTTGATAGAATTTCTACTCAGAAATATAAATATAGTAAATCGTCACCATTTAACGAATATCTATATATATATATATATATATATAATAGCAGAAGTTTGGTCCAAAAATTTTCCCGCCCATTTTTACTTCCTAGTTAAGTTGGAAATTATTTTAGTGCAAAGTCCTAACCGTATATTTTGCAATTTATATTAAATAATAATCTTGAACATTATTATTAATATTAATATATATATATATAGATAGTATATGAATATATATATATATATAGTCAAAGATTAGATATATGATTTATCATAACAATTATTTATAGAAAATATTGCTCACTAAGTAAATAGACAATAATATTTAAAATCAATATTTTGTTCAAAGATTATTATTCAAATTAGGAGAAAATTATGAATTGTATTCCAACTTATTATTATATCAAAAGTTGTCAAATTTTAGGTACATGGCTTACCAAAACAATTAATTATAACCAATATTTTGTTCAAAGTTATTTTTGACAACTTATTATTTATTTTAACTTAAATATATTTTATACAAAATCCTCTCATATTATACTATTTCAATTATTTTAGAGAGACACTTCATCATTGTTGATCCTAAAGTCGAAGCATAACCAACAAATATGGTTTTATCTTCACTTTTTCCCCTATTATCGTCTTCCTCAAATGTCCCGCCAACATCGGCAGGATTGAACCCCAATTATGTACTAAACAAGAGTTTTTTATAATCTATCTTGTGGAACTGCATGTACATTTTTTGGTTAGTCTAATAAATAAATTTTGCGACTTTTTATTTATTCCTTATATTTTTTGTTGTATTTAATTTTTAAGTTATGTTTTGTGTTTTGTTTATTTTGAATTACTCTCATTTTGAAAATCAATATTTAAGTTTAGATGTAGATGATAACTGATAATATCTTCCGCAACAATACAATTATGTAATCTCTCAATAGTGTAATATAGTATCAATTGTCCAATAGACACGATAAACAACTGTTCTTTCAAAAGAGTTTGTTGAATTTGATTTTACAACTCAACCATTTGGCTTATGGATTAAATTATACTCTTTGTTGGGAAATTATTTTTAGATTTTGATGAATGCCATGTAAAACTTAAAATAGAAACTTGACACCCCATTTTTGTTGTAAATTGCATTGTAATAGATAGGGGCTGGTCGAAAGTGAGTCAAGTCACTATGCCCGAACATGCAAGAAGACAACAAGTCTAGAAGGAAGACTCCGCTAAGAGACAAATTGAGTGTGGCAAAGAGAAGACAGAACTCGATCAAGGTGCGGATGAGATACTGGTGAGTGAAGTATCGGTCAAGTCAACTCAAGACACCAAGTCTCAAGTTGAAGTGGGAAGAGTCATCCAATGATTGGAAGTCGACTCAAGTCACACGGGGAAATCGAGGAAATGCGGTCAAGTCGAGATAATCAAAGAGATCCGTTGCACAAAAGTCAAGAAAATTACTTAAACAAGTAATACCTCCATATCGCTTTCTTAAAGTGTTCGGTTTTAAGCGTGCAAAAGGAATAAACCAATGGGAAGCACGTGTGAACTAACTCGAAAAAGTCAAGAATCATTCATACGAGGAAATGTCAATTCCAAGGAATGCAACAAGACAAGCCAACGACCACAAGTGTCTTTTAAAAATAAGCCTATCTCTTCAACGGCAGATTTTTTGAAAGATCACTATAAAAGGCTGAGGAATCACTCTGAGAGAAGGTTACCTGAACCACGAACATTCAAGCTAATATTTAAACTGTAACCAAAAATATTCTCAAGTCATTCAAGTTCAATCCTCAAGCCTACACTACGAAGGAAATCAATCCAACACTCACCTGTGAAGGAAAGACGACTTCAATCAGTTGAAGAGGAAACATTTGAAGAATCAAGGAGTCTAC
The DNA here is from genome assembly GCA_016081115.2 of Rehmannia glutinosa. Lineage (NCBI taxonomy): Eukaryota > Viridiplantae > Streptophyta > Magnoliopsida > Lamiales > Orobanchaceae > Rehmannia > Rehmannia glutinosa. The sequence goes on along the minus strand of CM071932.1, from coordinate 44,083,581 downwards.
ATTCCACGGAGGATTGTAGGAAGGTTCAAGGTCGAACCAGTCTCAAGTTTTTGGAGGGCTTCGTGATCAAATCCAAGAAGCTTGAGCAAGTGGGCTGTAGTAGCAAGGCGGTGCCTGTGAAGAAGCCGAGTCGCACGAGAAGCCGTTGTGTGACCAAGGCATCTCCAGGATCGAGTCCCAAAGGATCAAGTCACCTGTGTGATCAAGACTTGTATCTCTGGATCATTAACCACTTTGTATATTGATCAATACTTAGTGGATTCCTCCAGGAGTTGGAGAAGAGAGGAGTAGAAGAATTACCCCATCTTCGAACCTCTATAAAAACTTATTGTGCCATTTACATTTCAAAGACTTTAATTTCGCATATTACTTTAATATCCACGATAAATCGCTACCCAATTGATAATCAACAAAGTGCTAAAACCAAGTATTAAAACAAACTTAACCAAATTCAAGGGTGTTAAGTCTTCAATGAAAATATATCACGGTCGAGTTAAGTCTTTAGTCAAAACAGTGAGTTATTCTATCAACGGCTGAAGTCGAGTCTGTTGAGTGACTAACTCTGGCCGATTAACTAACTTAGCATGTCCATCAAGGACTTAGCTGTGAAGTATTAACTCGAACGTTTTAAAAGGACTAAAAAAAGTTGGTAAGGTTTATTCAACCCCCCTTCTAAACCATACACTCACACCCCTTGGGACCTACAAGTGGTATCACAGCGGTTGGTTCATTGAGCCTTCCGCACTGGTCACTGAACTAAATTTCCAAAATTTTCAAAGGTTGTTTTAGCACTTGATCTTTAAAAACTCTTTTATTCAGCAAAGTTATTATCATGGAAGCAAATTTGACACGCATCCCTATGTTCACAATTGAAGAATTTGATGATTGGAAAATTCGTATGCAGGCTCATCTATCAGCATTACATGATGAAATATGGATAGTAATAGAAGATGGGCCACTCCGAATCTTAAAAGTGAACACAGCTGCAAGGAGAGCTGCAGCTGAAGGAGAAGATGATGTTGTTACCAGACCAGCGATGGTTGAAAAACCAAGAGCTGAATGGACAAATGATGACAGGAAAAGATATAACTTAGACAATGTGGCCAAGGACATTCTTTACAAAACTTTAGACAAAGCCATGTTCAACAAAGTCAAATCATGCAAAACGGCAAAAGAAATCTGGGACAAGCTAACCTTGATTTGCGAAGGCTCAGAGCAAATCAAGGAAAATAAACTATCTGTTGTTGTACAAAAATTTGAAAACTTTAAGATGTTTGCAGGAGAAGCCTTGGATCAACTGGATGCTCGGTTCACAGAAATTACCAATGAGCTATCTGCACTTGGAAAAGAATATACACAAAAGGAAATGTGTAAGAAGATTCTAAGAAGTCTCCCAACTGAGTGGGATATGAAAGTCATGGCCATGAGACATTCCATGGACCTATCAAAGACATCTACCTATGAGCTATTCTCAGATCTCAAAGCCTACAAATTTGAGATGAAAAGAAAAGACCAAGAGGAAACAGTTGTGCCCAAAACAGCTGCTCTAATTGTTAACGATGGCAAAAGAGCTGAGGTCAAAGAAGTCATTGACCAAGAGGAGATCGCACTGATGGTTAAAAGGTTTAACAAGTTCTTCAATAAGAATTACAAAAGAAGCAAAGGTGAATCCTCTAGAAGACACTCAGCTCCCTCCAAGTCAAGGGAAGAAAGACCACCCAAGAGAGCAGAGCATCAAAAAGTTGAATATCAAAGAGCTGACAATCCAAGGATGGAAAGAACTGATCAAAAAGTTGAAAATCTATCTTTGGGGCAGTGCAACCCGGTCACTATGCCATTGAATGCCCATATCCTGTAGTCAACAAATACAGAAATGAAGAGGAAAGAAAAGTCTTCAGAGAAAGAAGACAGGAAAAGAGAAAGGCAATGTTGGCTGCAGAAACTACTGAGACAATCAAGTCAAAAGACACATCGAACTCGGAGAGTAGTGGTCGACTACTCAAGTGACTCTGAGAAGAAGAAGCCTTGACTGCCTAATGGCTAAAGAACAAAACCAACCCCGACCAAGAAGATGAGGTACACTCTAACTCATCACACTCAGATACTAGTGATAGTGATTGTGACACACACACTTCATCACCCACTGATCTTTATGACTCATTAGGCAAAATGATGAAAGATTTTGAATACATTAAATCCTCACACACACTACTAAATGTGGAAAACAACCTACTTAAGAGCCAAAACTCACAGCTGACTAAGGAGTTGAGTACTCTAAGTCAAATAGCTGATGAGAATAAAAGTCTAAAGGCTGAAAATGCTAAGTTAATAGCAGAGATAACTGCTATAGAAAAGAGGGAGAATGACCTCAAAAATGTGATTGCCTCATTCACTAAGGCATCCAAATCCTTGGATGATCTTATTATGAGTCAAAGAGAATGCGGAGATAAGACAGGCTTAGGATTTAATTCCTCTATACTATGTCAAGCTACAAAAGTGATTTTCGAAAAAGGATCTTCAAGTAATGAAGCATCTCTAAAATCCAAAACTCCAAATGGTGCACACACATTTATTCCAAAGCACAATCACAAGCAAACTGGTCTTGGTTATAAAGGAAAAGGAAAAACGACCGAGTTGAGTGTCTTTGAGAGGACAATGAAAAAGAAATCCATTTGAGTTCCTCAAAGCAAACTCCAAATAGAGATACTCAGAAAGAAGAAACAGAGCTACCAAAAGCCCTAAGGTCTATAAGAGAAACACATATGATGGGAATGGTAGAAAGTACCCAAGCCAAGCCGATTGGAATAATGTGAACTATCGTCAAAGACCTATAGAATATAAGCTTAAGTGGCAAAGGCCAGAACTCAAAGAAAGGCCATTCCAAAGGCATAAGAGCTATCACCAAGCACACATATGCACCTAGGCACTACACTCGAGGAGATATCACAACTACCCAAAGAAGGCAATTGCTAAAACACATGCACATGCATACAGACAAAAGAGACAATTTGTATGAACCTAGAACCCCATGCAATTTGCCAAGATTAATTACGATTATGGCAATCGATAGATGGCAACCTCGTGAGAGTCAAATCATGTGGCTATAGGTTGGTTGATCATCTTACAATACTAACCCCTCAGGGCCCAGGCAAGTATGAGTACCTAAAACCTAACTTCCTTGATTGCGGGTTCAAAAAGAGTACCGAGTGCCAAGGAACTTGGTACATGGATAGTGGTTGTTCCGCACATGACAGAAACAAGAAAAATCTATCAAAATTCAAGGAGGTTAGAGGTGCAAAAGTCATATTTGGAGGAAATAAAGCTCCAGGAGAAATAAGAGCAATGGATCCATCAAGAAAAATGGATTAGAAATTACGGATGTTGCATATGTTGAAGGTCTCAATTTCAACTTGGCTAAGCATAAGTCAACTCTGTGACAAAGGCTACAATGTTGGATTCAATATGGGTGTATGCCAAATCAAGGACACGGAAACTAATGAAATAGTGTTGCAAGGATGCAGACAAAAGAACATGTATGTGGTAGATTGGTCAACTCGCAACACCAAGCACTTGTCTCCATAGCAAAGAGCACAAATTGAATCAAGTTGGCTATGGCACAGGAAGCTAAGTCACCTGAACTTCAAAGCTATTAACAAACTTGCAAGAAGTAATCTTGTGGAAGGACTTCCACACTCAGGATACAAGAAGGAGAGTATATGTTGTTGGGAAATTTATTGTTTAGATTTTGATGAATGCCATGTAAAACTTAGAATAGGAAGTTGGCACCCATTTTCGTTGTAAAGCGCATTGTAATAAATAGGGCGGTCAAGCCGAGTTAAGTCGGCTATGCCTAAACATGCAAGAAGACAACCTGGAGACTAGAAGGAAGACTCACTGCAAGACAACCGAGTATGGCAAAGAAGAGAAGACAGGAACTCGATCAAGAAGAAGCAGATGAGATGCAAACTGAGTAGAGTATCGATCAAGTCAACTCAAGATAGCAAAGTCTCAAGTGGAAGTGACAAAAAGTCATCCAATGATTGGAAGTCGACTCTAAATCACCTGGGAAAGCAAGAAAATGCGGTCAAGTCGAGATAATGGAAGAGATCGGTTAGTAAATCAAGGGAATTACTTAAACAAGTAATACCTCCATACTACCTTTGTCGATGTGCTCGATCCCCGAAGCGTGCAAAAGGAATAAACCAATGGGAAGCATCGCACTATGTCGAACTCGAAAAGTCAAGAACAATTCATACGAGGAAGTGGCAATTCCAAGGATCGCAACAAGACAAGCCAACGACCACAAGTGACTTTTAAAAATAAGCCTATCTCTTCAATGGGCAGATTTTTGAAAGATCACTATAAAAGGCTGAGGATGACTCTGAAAGAAGGTTACCTAAACTACGTACATTCAAGCAAACATTTGAACTGTAACCTAAGACATTCTCAAATCATTCAAGATTAATCCTCAAGCCTACATTACGAAGAAAATCAATCAAACACTCACCTGTGAAGGAAAGATAACTTCAATCAGTTGAAGAGGAAATTATTGAAGAATCAAGGGGTCTACATTCCACGGAGGATTGTAGGAAGGTTCAAGGTCGAACCAGTCTCAAGGTTTTGGAGGGCTTTGTGTTCAAATCCAAAGAGCTTGAGCAAGTGGACTGTAGTAGCAAGGCAGCTGCCCTGTGAAGAAGCTGAGTCGTATGAGAAGCCAGCTGCGTGACCAAGGCATCTCCAGACTGAATCCCAAAGGATCAAGTCAGCTGTGTGATCAAGACTTGTATCTGGACTGTTACCACTCGTATACCGATCAATACCTAGTGGATTCCTCCAGGAGTTGGAGAAGAGAGGAGTAGAAGAATTACCCCATCTTCGAACCTCTATAAAAACTTATCGTGTCATTTACATTTCAGCACTTTAATTCCTGCATCTTATTTATTTAACTTTGCTGATAAATTTGCTATCCACTTGATAATCTCTAAGTACTAAATCATATTTAAGGGTGTAAAGTCTTCCGTTGAAAACAATTCACAGTCGAGTTAAGTCTTTAGTCAAAACAACTGAGTTATTCTATCAATAGCTCAAGTCGAGTCTGTTGAGTAACTAACTCTGCTGATTAACTAACTGAGCTGTCCATCAAGGACTCAGCCGTGAAGAATTAACTCTGATTATTTAAAAGGACTAAATCGAAAAGTTGGTAAGGTTTATTCAACCCCCCCTTCTAAACCTTACATTCACACCCCTTGGGACCTACAAGTGGTATCAGAGCGGTTGGTTCATTGAGCCTTCCGCACTCGTTACTGAACTAGATCTCTAAATTTTTCAAAGTCTGTTTTAGTACTTAAGTTCTTCAAAACTCTTTTTATCATTAAAAGTTATTATCATGGAAGCAAATTTGACATGCATCCCTATGTTCAAAATTGAAGAATTTGATGATTGGAAAATTCGCATGCAGGCTCATCTATCAGCATTACATGATGAGATGTGGATAGTAATAGAGGATGGGCCACTGCAAATTTTAAAGGTGAACACATCTGTAAGGAGAGCTGCAGCTGAAGGTGAAGAGGATGTTGCTCCCAGACCAGTCATGGTTGAAAAACCAAGAGTTGAATGGACAAATGATGACAGAAAAGGATATAACTTGGACAATGTGGCCAAGGACATTCTTTACAAAACCTTGGACAAAGCCATGTTCAATAAAGTCAAATCATGCAAAACGGCTAAAGAAATCTGGGACAAGCTAACACTGATTTGTGAAGGATCAGAGCAAATCAAGGAAAATAAACTATCAGTGGCTGTACAGAAATTTGAAAATTTCAAAATGATCGCATGAGAGACCCTGGATCAACTGGATGCTCGGTTCACGTAAATTACCAACGAGCTATCTCGCACTTGGAAAAGAATATACAGGAATGAAATGTGTATGAAGATTCTAAGAAGTCTCCCAACCGAGTGGGATATGAAAGTCATGGCCATGAGACACCCATGGACCTATCCAAGACATCCAACCATGAGCTATTCTCGATCTCAAAGACTACGAATTTGAGCCGAGAAGAAAATACCAGAAGAGACAGTTGTACCCAAAACAGCTGCTTCTAATTGTTAAGGATGGCAAGAGAGCCGAGGTCAAAGAGGTCATTGACCAAGAAGAAATAGCCCCGATGGTTAAAAGGTTTAACAAGTTCTTCAATAAGAACTACAAGAGAGGCAAGGGCTTAATCCTCCGTAAGATACTCGGCAGCCTCCAAGTCAAGGGAAGATAGGCCAACCAAGAGAATAGAGCATCAAAAAGCTAAATATCAAAGGGGAAAATCCAAGAATGGAAAGAGTCGATCAAAAGGTTGAAAATCTATCTTTGAACCGTAGGCAAAAAGTCACTATGCCATTGATTGCCCATATCCCGTAGTCAACAAATACAGGAATGAAGAAGAAAGAAAGGTCTTGAGGAAGAAAGAAGACAAGAAAAGAAAAAGGCAATGTTGGTCAGCCGAGATCGCCGAGACAAACAAGTCAAGAGACACGGTGATTCGTAGAGTAGTGAAGTCGACTACTCAAGTGACTCGAAGAAGAAGCCTTGATCGTTTGATGGCCAAGGAACAAGATCAACCTGACCTAGAAGATGAGGTACACTCTAACTCATCACACTCAGATTCTAGTGATAGTAACTGTGACACACACACCTCATCACCCACAGATCTTTATGATTCATTAGGCAAAATGATGAAAGATTTTGAACACATTAAATCCTCACACACACTACTAAATGAGGAAAAACAAATACTAAAGTAAAAACTCATGGTGACTAAGGAGATTAGTACTCTAAGTCAAATAGCTGATGAGAATGAAAGTTTAAAGACTGAAAATGCTAAGCTAATAGAAGAAATAGATGCTACAGAAAAGAGGGAAAATGACCTCAAAAATGTGATTGCCTCATTCACTAAGGCATCTAAATCATTGGATGATATTATTATGAGTCAAAGAGAATGTGGAGACAAGACAGGCGTAGGATTTAATTCCTATGTGCTATGTCAAGCTCCAAAAGTGATTTTGGAAAAAGGATCTTCTAGCAATGAAGTATCTCAAAAATCCAAAACTCCAAATGGTGCACACACATTTATCCCAAAGCACAATTACAAACAAACTGGCCTTGGTTATAAAGGAAAAGGAAAAAACTGATTGAGTGTCCGAGAGGACAACCGAGAAGAAATCGGCCGAGTTCCTCAAAGAAACTCCAAACAGAAATACTCAGTAAAGAAGAAACAGAGCTACCAAAAGCCCCAGAAGGTCTATAAGAGAAACACATATGATGGGAATGGTAGAAAGTACCCAAGCCAAGCTGATTGGAATGATGTGAACTATCAGCAAAGACCTATGGAATATAAGCCAAAATGGCAAAGGCCTAGAACTCAAGAAAGGCCATTCCAAAGGTATAAGAGCTTTCATCAAGACACATATGCACCAGGCACTACACTCGAGATATCACAACTACCCAAAGGAGGCAATTGCTAAAACACATATACTGCATACTGACAAAAGAGACGATTGTATGAACCAAGAATCCCCAAGCAATTTGCCAAAATTAATTATGATTATGGCATCGATAGATGGCAACCCTTAGAGTCAAATCATTTTGGCTATAAGTTGGTTGGATCATCTACAATACTAACCCCTCAGACCCATACAAGTATGGGTACCTAAAACTTAATTTTCTTGTTTGCGAGGTTCAAGGAACAACCGAAAGTGCCAAGGAACCTGGTACATGGGCGCTGGTCATTCCCGGACATATGACAGAAACAAGAAAAATCACAAAATTCAAGAAAGTCAAAGGAGCAAAAGTCATATTTGGAGGAAATGAAGCTCCGTGGAGAAATAAGAGGCATTGGATCCATCAAGAAAATGGATTAGAAATCACAGATGTTGCATATGTTGAAGGACTCAATTTCAATCACGAGTATTAGCCAACTTTGTGACAAATGCTATAATGTTGATTCAACATGGGAATATGCCAAATCAAGGACATCAATCCAATGAGGTTGTGTTAAAAGGATGCGCATAAAAGAACATGTATGTAGTAGATTGGTCAATCGCAACACCAAGCACTTGCCTATTAGCAAAGAGTACAATTGAATCAAGTTGTGGCACAAGAAGCCGAAGTCACCCGAATTTCAAAACGATTAACAAGCTTGCCGTAAGCAATCTTGTGGAAGGACTTCCGGACTTCGATACAAGAAGCAGAGTATATGTGATGCATGTCGAAGGGAAAACAAATCAAATCATCATTCAAAGAAAAGACATGTCCATCTTCTACAAGAATATCAGATCTCAAGCTACATATGGATCTATTTGGTCCAGTTGAACCAACTAGCATAAGTGGAAGAAATACACCTTGGTGGTAGTAGATGACTACTCAAGATATACATGGACAATATTATTGTGTAAGAAGAAAGAAACTCTACGTAAACTACCATGGTGATGAAGAGGATTCAAAATGAGAAGAGCCAAACCATTATCAAAATAAGATCTGGACAGAGGAACCGAGTTTGTCAATGGTATAATAACTCAATATTGTATAGAAAATGGTATTGGTCATGAATTGAAATCATAAAGAAGGACTCACAAACAGAATGGAGTTGCGTAAAGAAGAAATAGAACTCTCAAAGAAGCAATAGCAAGGACCATGTTATCAACAGGGCTACCTAAAAGATTTTGGGTCAAGCAATAAACACAACATGCTACACTCAAAATAGATGCATGATATACGTGACGGTGACAAAACTCCGTATGAGATTTGGACAGGGGAGAAAATCAAATGTTGCATATTTTAGAATTTTTGATGCAAATGCTTCATCCATAACAATGGCAAAGATAATTTGAAGGCTTTTGATGCTAAAGCCGATGAAGGTATCTTCTTGGGATACTCATCTCAAAGCAAAGCCTACGAGTACTCAACAAAGAGGACTATGGTTACAAAGAGGAATCCATTCATGTGGTGTTTGATGAGACTAATGTAAATGGAGAAGACATTGAAGAGTCAACCGATAAGCCGAATCAAGCAACCATGTAGAAAAG